>JAUZNJ010016887.1:0-17430 GCA_034780135.1 Jordanella pulchra
ACCCCAACCATTACAGGTTCATCCCTAACCCCAACCATTACAGGTTCATCGCTAACCCCAACCATTACAGGTTCATCGCTAACCCCAACCATTACAGGTTCATCCCTAACCCCAACCATTACAGGTTCATCGCTAACCCCAACCATTACAGGTTCATCGCTAACCCCAACCATTACAGGTTCATCCCTAACCCCAACCTAAACTCTTTTTTTAAGCGTGTCCTGTTTTGCTATTGTTACTGTTGCTATTGCTCTGGGAATATATTTCCCAGAGCTTGACGATAGCCCAACAGCTTTGCTTTCACAAGCAGACCATTATGACTTTGTCATAGGGTTCCATTGGTAAATGACCTTTATTGAAAATTATTTGGGGAGTTAAATAGTATACATCGAACAGGGAGACAGAAAGGTAGGTGAGAACGAAAGAGGTGACAAGAACTAAGGGGAGCAAGAAAGAGATGGAGACAGGAAAGAGAGCTTAAAAAGAGAAAAAAAAAATTGACAATATAGATGATATACAGTTACTCCAAGGAGTCTTTTTCCACACCTGTATGAAACAGAGGAAAAAGAGAGAAAATTATGGCAACAGACAACCAAGGTACATATCGAACAAAGCTTCAAGAGCAGCGAGTGTTCCTTAGATATCCATGTGTGTGGAAGACAAAACCTATGGTGGTTATACAATATTAATCAGGGTGGTATAAGTCATTAGCTGCATCTTAGTATCAGTGTGTATCCGTGAACACCTGGAATTAAATTCCCATGGTGTGTGTGCATGGGCATGCTAGTGTATAAAGGAATTACAAAGCTCTTCAGAAGAAAAATGTGCTCAAAAGCAGGTGTGGGCGGCCCCAGACTGGCCCTACAGGACTTAGGAAGAACAAGAGGGGACGTGGGACTCCGATATACAAAGACACCCCAGATCCTGAGACACGAGGAAAGCAGACACGGAGAGGGCAATACCCATCAATGAGGGACAGACGACGGAAAAGTGTTAGAAGAGTTGATCTGCAGTGGTTGGTTGAAGTGTTGAAATCACACACAGCTCTTCCTGTATCGCCACATTTCAGTGCATTCTGCAGATGTCGGCTTCACTCTTCTAGTCGTAGTTAACATCTAAAGCTGCAGTAGTTTGTGTCTCACAAGGAAAGCAGATGATTCTCTGTTTCTTTTGTCAAGCTTGTTTCTTTTCTGCGACTCTGGTCCTGTAGATGGAAACTGAATGGCACCCTGCTGGAGCTGGGCTTGAGCCGCTACTCTTTGGTGGCTGGCAGCCTGGTGATCAGCAACCCTGACAGTATTCAGGACACAGGATCGTACCAGTGTCTGGCTAAGAACCCGTGTGGGACCATCATCAGTCGAGCTGCTAATGTCAAGTTTGGCTGTGAGTGGAAGAAGCTTTCCTGCCTTTAGAGTGTCCCTCTGTCACTCACTCTTCAGAAATGTTACATCTTTGATCCTCCATCCTAATCTCTGTGTGTTCCTCTTTCCTCAGACCTTAATGATTTCCCCCCTAACAGCAGGACTTCACAGACCGTATATGAGGGTGCAGGAACTGTCCATGCCTGTCAGCCCCCTCCTCATTACCCAGGTACCACCCCCACCTCACTGCTTCAACACAAGGTTACTAACACTGACTGAAGTTTTGAAGGCAGAGATGTGGTCATTTATCCTCAGACCGAGGAAACCAGGTGTCATGGTATCATAAGCACCATCTTAGTGTTAATGGAAATGATTAAATCAAACATAAAAATACATATTCTGAGTTTTTTTTTAATCAGAAATCTAATATAAACATGTATGTGAGATGTTCTGTATTGTTGTAGATTGTAAGATTCTTTGGAGGAGGATTAACTGAGAAACTTTCAGCTGCCTTTAACCTGCATCCTGCTCAACTTTAACTCCTGATTGCAATATATTCCACCTAGTTGAAGTGGCTAAATGTTATGTTCTGATCCTCATCTTCTGCAGCTCTGTCCTATCGCTGGTACTTCAACGAGTTCCCCAACTTCATCAGGAAGGACGATGGCCGCTGGTTTGTGTCACAGGTCACGGGAAACTTGTACTTGGCCAAAGCAGAGTTAAATGATACTGGGAACTACTTCTGCTTCACTACCATCAATCTGGACATCAGCACCAAAAGCACCTTCAGCAAAGGCAGCCTGCTTACCGTCCTGCCAGATGGTATGATGATTGACAGGCCTAGAGGTTTAATTTGTTTGCCGCCGCTGAGGATTCCCATCACTGCAGAGCAGATTTCAGGAAGCCTGTCATCATAGGAGACATTGAGGACTGATTTCTCTGAAAATAATCAGTGGAAGCAAAGAGCTGAAAGATTAAAGTCCTCGAGTTTTGAATATGAGCAACTAAAGCTATTTTCCTGTTCATTTCCTCTGACACATAGAGTAGAAAGCTTCCTCAGCTTTGTAAAAGGTATATATGTATGTGTGGGATGTTGGAGGTGTGCGACTCACTGGTGCGCTAGGATGTTTCAGTAGTTTAGCCTGTGTTCAACAACTTTAATCAAGCGTTGCAGCAAAATGATAGAAAAGTACAGTCTGTATGTAAATAAAGTAGAGCAGGCGAAGAGAAAGGCTTGAAATCCTCAGAGATCTCTTTAGATACGTTGTGTGTTTTTTAGTTTTGTGTTGTCTGAAGGTGTTCTGATGGGATGAGGATTTGTTAAAGGAATATTTTCTAAATGCTTCAAATATCTCGAAGCGTCGATAGAGGAGGTCAGGAAGTGATGCTAAGTTCTAGATGTTTCAGCTCTGTTTGCTTCATATACGGGCAAATTGTTCATGGATTTATAAAATGAATTATTCAGATTTTAAATTTATGGTTTAGATAGTTCCATCTAAAATTGACCTATAAAAACAGAAACTGGATCAATTCTCTGTGCCAAAGCCCTAACCTTTCCTGCACCATTTAATTGGTTTGTTTATTTTAGCCAATCCCAGGAGGTCAGCGCCAAGCATTAAACTGCGCTTCCCTGCAGAGACATATGCCCTCGCTGGACACACTGCCCAGCTGGAATGTTTCGCTTATGGAAAGTAAGTCTCCTACTAGAAATCACAGCGTTTGATGCAGCTCTTTCTCTGTAACGCCTGCATTCAGTTCTTCTACTGACAGGAAGCAATGAATCATCACAGCATCTAAGAAACTAAATGATGCATCTTTGACAGAAATACTCTGTTACCTGAAATCATGAAATCTTGCACACTTTGTTTTTAAAAACCGTTTCTGTCTTTGTTTTCCTAAATTTTATTTTTTTGAAGAAACCAAGTGAACCGTCTGCCAGCCTCTAAGTGGCGCAGTTTCGCTCTGCTGTTTGCTAGCTGGTTGCTAGGTCCACTAATGCTAACGCTTAGCAAACATTTCATAACAGTTTATTTCATTAACCTTCACATGTTTTTGCTTCCTTAAAGCCTCCTTAGTTTTGCTTCTTTTTCTGATTGAGTCTTAGAAATATAACAGAAGGTGTTTCTCAGATCTGGCAACACCTGAGCGCCATTTTATTTAACTTAAACCGTTGCTGTCCCCGTTGGTACAGAATCCCTTCATGCTGATGTTTGCATCGTATCCAGAACTCATTTTTTTATCAAAATGTATAACAAATTTTCAAATAAAATTAAATATTTTATTCTGCACCATTCTAGATGCTCTGTGGATGAATTGTTTTTAAAAAAAATCATTTTGATGGAAAAGGTTGTTGCGTATGACCTTAAAGTTTCATCAGTAAATTATGAATGAAATTATTGGCCCACATCCAATCTCAAATGTCCATCTTAGATCATTGAAAGGTGTTTTATGAACAGATGCACATCTTAACCACACTAATGTTTAGAGCCAGTCACCTTAAAGCACTTCACAGAGACAATTCAGTCAGATTAAAGGTTCGAAGTTATCTATCATACTGTTTCTCTATCAAACTCTATGACTCCATGTTTTTAAAGAAATCTGATCCTTTGGCTCTAATATCTGTGTCAATCCAGACCCCTTACTTTATAAATTCATTTAACGTGCTTTAAAAGAACTGGAGCCCTAAAACCAGAGGAGTATAAAGTGCTCAAAAAATAACTAGGTATCGGTAAAAACAGAAAAATATCTTATCAGAAAATCACTATGGTAAAACTGAAAGTCACTGATTAGAAAAATGTTTCAGTAAAATTCAGAAAAATATTCACATTGATTGAGAAATGAAAGTGAAAATCACCAGACATTTTAATACACAAAACAAAGAAAAAAACTGTTGTTCTGGTGCCTTTACTTCACTTGGTTAAAACAATGGAGGTAAAGTTTGCTAAAAACCTGCTTTAGTCCTAAGAAAACATGCTGGTCAGACAGTAATGTTCACTCAGAAAAACAAAAGCCATTGTGTAGAATGACACAGAATAAAGTGCAATGTGTCAAAATATCTTTCCAGGAGGACAAAAGATATTTTACCAAACTTTACCAACAATAATACCTGATAGTTTAGCAGTGAATTGGTTTATCAGCTCTTCGGACAATGATAATTATCATAATAATACAATAAACTTGTATTGTCCTATTTTTGGACACTCAAAGGCGCTTTACAAAAGTTAAAAGAACAACTAATATTTAGAGCACTTAAATCTAATCAAATTCCCCCACTTTAGAAAAACAACAACATGAAGATTTCTGCATCATATAATCTCCACTGAGCGGTAGGGAGTGTGAATCAGGACAACCAGAACGCAGTTCTTCTTCTCTTGTTCAAACAATCAAATCCTTTTATTTCTAGGTAGATTCTAACTTTTTACTGGATAATCTCAGAGTTTTAAGGAAAGAAGCAAAAGTATCTAAAAGTATTTGTAGTACAGATCCTCAAAACAAATACCATGTAGTAACCAGGTAAATCCCCTTAGTTACTGGACACCCCTGCCTAAGACTGAACCACACATTCAGTCCGCTGTGATTGTTAATATTTTCTTTATATTTCAACCATTCAGTCCAGTCCCTAAACTTCGATGGAGGAAGGTTGACGGTTTAATGCCGTCTAAAGCGGGCTCCTCCTCAGAGAGCCCCACCCTCACCCTACCTGAGCTCTCCTTTGACGACGAGGGCATCTATGAGTGTGAAGCCTACAACTCTGATGGACGTGACACGTACCAAGGACGCATCGTAGTGCAAGGTGATACATGGAGGGTCATGTGGTCGTTTGTCTGGGACGTTTTATCTGACTAGTTCTCTGATCCTGCAGCTCAGCCTGAGTGGTTGCAGGTGATGAGCGACTCAGAGGTGGAGATCAGCTCAGAACTTCACTGGAGCTGCTTAGCTGCTGGAAAACCTCGACCCACTATTCGCTGGATACGCAACGGATTGTTTCTTTCCACACAGGTAAAGGCAAGCAGTGTAATGAGCAACTTGACTGAACTTTATGCTTAAATGTGACATTTTGCTGATGTTTTTGTGTTCATAACACATCAAACGGTGTAAAGAGGATCTAGACCCCCCGCTCTCTCTGGACATACAGGCCTAGCTCCAAGTGTACAACATTATCCTCTTACGTAAACCCGCCCTGCAGGAAGTACAGTTTTAAAAAAATCATTACATTTTGATGCTACTACATCTAGGATTTTGCAAATGTATGGAGTATGTGGAGGAGCTCCAGATGACAATAATGCTGTGGGATCTGTGCAGAGGACCACACTCCACCAACTGGCAGCTGTTTTGGTTCCATCCATTTCTAAATTAGCTCTTTAGCTTTTTAAAGATGGACGGTTGTAAAAGTAACTCCAGCCTTTCTTTCACCTATATTTGTGTTAACATTGTCTGTCATTCTCTTCCCTGGGAAATCTGCCAACTGAACCACAGGATCGGGTGGTTGTGAACGGAGCTCATCTGAGGATCAGTAACCTGGCCCTCGAGGATTCAGGGATGTACCAGTGTGTGGCTGAGAACAAACATGGCACCATTTATTCATCTGCAGAGCTGAGGGTCCAAGGTCAGAGGGGCTTAACTGAACACAAACTGATGAGATGTCCTGTTGAATTTGTTCAAAGACAATTTTACTGATTTCCTTTATGCCATCTGACATTTTTGATATGAGACATTCAATGAACTACATTGTGATTTCCTGCATGCTGCTGTCGCCTGTTTCCCCCGTCAGTCCAAGCTCCTGACTTCAGGTCGAATCCGATTAGGAAACTGATCCCGGCAGCCAGAGGCGGCCAGGTGGTGATGGAGTGTCGCCCTCGTGCAGCACCAAAGCCCATCCTCTTCTGGAGCCGCGGGACGGAGCTGCTGACCAACAGCAGCAGGTGCATCATTTCATAGATCGCAGACAGACAGTAAATCAACATCATACAAGGAAAACAAACAGAAGGATTCTGAGCTCATATTAGTGCAGAATCCAATCCTCACTAAAATATTGATATATTTGGGACCCATCAAAGTTTATGAAACCAATACGTTCTAGATTTGTTTGCAATAAAATTTATATTTTTATGTTATTTTTGAAAAAAATGGACATTTTAATTAAAGAAGTACAGCTATGATCTTTAAGGACAAGTTATAATTAACAATTAGAGGTCAGAGTTGATAGATTAGGAGCCTTTTAGTGCCAAATAACGAGCAATAAGCTAATTTTGCAATCAAACACATAGACTGTATTTGAAAGTTGTTGCCAAGTTACAGCTGATCAAGGACGGACCTTCTCTGTTTTTGTAAAAGCAACTAAATAATAATCTGGAGACACAAACACAGCAGAGTAGCTCCTATTATGACGACCAGCCAAGGTGCAATGAATAAACAGAGACCTTCATCAGTGCTCCTCCTTATTACATTACATTATATTCATGTTTTTAAGGCAGAGTTGTTGCTTTTTCTACTTAATGTGATGATTGTAATAAAATGAATGCAATGACGAGAGGATGATATTTTGGAGGCTAACGGGCTAAATAAGCTGTGGTCATGTCACAAAGACATTTCTGGCTCATCTGGTTAGTAGATCAGCTGTGCCCATACTATCAGCTTTAAACCTTTTTCCTTAAAAGCAAACCTTAAATACATCAGGTCCACAGAGTTGAGAAGAGATCCTGATCCACAACATTCATGTAGTTCATGACACTTCTACATGAAGGATTGTTTCTGCTGTGTTCTCCCAGAATCACAGTAACTCCAGATGGCACTTTATGGATCTACAACATCAGCCGGGCCGATGAAGGGAAATATACCTGCTTTGCTGAAAATTACCTGGGCAAGGCCAACAGTACTGGACATCTGTCTGTTAGAGGTAAAGCACTGACACAGAAATACCAAAGCCGAAGCTTTGTACGCTTGCTTTCCATAACACAATCCTCGGTCAGGTTTCCTCCATTAGTGGCTGTACTGTCTCTGCAGAGTCTATCAAAACATAACATGTTTGATTACAAACATGAAAATATTTTTAAATCACGTTTCAATTTAGAATTTTGTCATTTTAAATGTGTTTCTCATAATGTGAGACATTTAATGATCTAATTGTGCACACGGTAGATTAGGTATCGGAATCCTATTAGAAAACCATAACTGAATAAAAGTTCTATTTGTTTATTTCATGTGACATTCTCATTAATGCTTTCCTGATATATTCTTAATTCCACAAAAGTCTACAGTCGAATGGATTGATATTTTACTCCACTGTTCAAAGCTAGGATCATTAGATAAAAATCGAATGAGCTGATTTGGTCTCTCCTTTCCTCCACTCGACCCGATGCTGCTCATCCCAGGAATCATTCAGGACTGAGAAGGAAATGCAGACATCTCCTCTGCACCTCGCTGTTTCTCTGGGATATTTACATCCCCGCCACCTGTAATCTCTGTTATTTACATACGAATTTCTCTTGCAGATGCCACCAAAATCACTCTTGCTCCTGCCAATGCTGATGTCAACCAGGGGGAGAACGTCACGCTGCAGTGTCATGCCTCCCATGACCCCACCATGGACTTGACTTTCACCTGGGCTCTTAATGGGATGCCGCTGCACATTGAGAACTCAGCTGGGCCTTACCAGCGGGTGGAGGGGGTGAGTGCTGGGATCTCCTTTCGTGGTTTATAGAAGTAGATCAGCTTCGTGTTTCCTTACAAATTTCCACCTGTTTCATACTTGTGAAGATCAGGCTCTGTGTGTGCAAAAGTACTGATACTCTGAGCACATTAACACTGGCCTAACAGACAGAGGGGAGAGCTGGAAAGACAGTGATCATACAGAACGGCAACTGCTTCTTCTGGGGAGAGAGTTGATATGCGAGTGACCAGCAGTCAATGTTGCAAGTAATCTCCAGAAATGAACTTGGATTAATTAACCTCTGAGGGATTAGGAGGAAAGTCCTGGTCGGAGAAGCAGAAGCCGGTTGGCTTGTGACACTCGGAGTGAAGAGCGGGCAGGAATTCTGCAGGTAGACCTGCTGGCTTGATCTCTTGTAATTTGTTTGTTTCTTTGGAGGAAGCTGAGAAGCATAAACTATGCAAAGGACCCAGACTGAGTTACCTTTAGAGTCAGAGCTTTGATCTGTGTCAGGGATTGAAACAGCCAGGAGGTCAGAGATCCGAGGACGATCCAGAACATTATCCAGAGCCAGAGTCGGGGTCAGAGCCAGGAGATCAGAAGACTGAGAACAATCCAGGACTCAATCCAGAAACATAGTGAAAGGGGCAGAAAACAGGTCAAAGCCAAAAAATAGGTCTGACAGGGATTCAGGCAGGCTCAGAGTACAAGGAGACAAATGGGTCAGAACCAGTCAGTCAGGCAGGCAGAACAAGGATTGGTGGACTGAACTCACCGATGGCTGTTAATAATCTGGCAGGAGCTAACGGTCTAAGGCAGGTATATTTAGTCAGGGGAGGAAGTGGATCTGATGAGTGTTGATGAGGAGCAGAGCAGAGGAGCAGGTGGTTGTGGTGATTAGACCAGAACTGGTGCACAGATTCATGACACCTAGAGGCCATAAAAGATTTGAGACTCAGACAAAGATTTATTTTCCACAGAAACAACATTCTTAACTATAGATCATATTTAATTGAATTTAATTCTTATTTAATTTAATGCTCACGTGTCAGAATGGCTCAGTTAAAGTCAAGATCCAAATATTATTTTAAATCTGTGTCATAAGTTCTAACTTTAATTAACATTCATTTCTAACTAAGTAGATCTGATCAAAATGTCAACAGCTGGGATCCACAGCTCTCATCCTTTTAGCCCTGTTCTGTTTCCACCTACTGTCTGTCATAATTAACTAATCGAAGTACAATGTAAGAAGAACTTTAGCAGCCAGTGAGTAAAACAGAAGGTTTGATGGCTTCACAGCCCAGAACCTTCACTGAGGAAATTCATATTAATGTTTGTTTTTACCTGATTTGTTTGGCAATACTCACATCCAAGGCCAAAAAATCTGAAAACTGTTTTTTAAAGTGACTTCAGGCTTTTTCAGGTGTGATTCATCTCCAGAACGTCTCTGCCTTCTGTTCCTTAATCTTTCTGTTCAGAAAGAAAACATTGGTGACCTGCTGATCGTAAATGTTCAGCTGAGTCAGGCAGGAATCTTCACCTGCACGGCTCAGACGGTGGTGGACAGCGCTTCTTCTTCAGCTAAGCTGGTGGTCAGAGGTTAGTAACAAGCATCTTCTGCTTACTGGATCCTGACATCTCCTTCATTTCTGCAATGGTTAGAAAACAGGAGCAGAGACTCTTCACTGAGCTACATGGGAATGCAGATGATTTTTATCTGTCTACATTCCCATTTTATTGAGTGTCATTGTTTTCAGTATTTAATTCAAAGCCTAACTGATGGGCCTGCTACATCAGATGAAAGGACCGTCTGTGAGAAGTTCGCTGATAGCCTGGTGTACCAAGTACTCAAGCTTTAACTAAACAGCTGCTAAAAGTTCCTCAGCAACTCCTCACATGAGAAATGAGCCCCTCAGGCGTGTCGTAAGACGGGTTAAACTGCCTGATGGTTTTTCAGTAGCTTTGGATCAAAGCGAGGACAAACTAGCTGTAGGTAGATCAGGTTAGAAGGTAGAGGGCTGTTTCTGACAGATTTGAGGTTGAAGGCTGTGAACGATTCCCCCCCATGTGCACAGGGCCTCCTGGACCCCCTGGAGGTCTGCTGGTGAAGAACGTGGCCGAGACATCTGTGCAAGTGAAGTGGAGCCGTGGCCATGATAACCATAGTCCCATCGGCAAATACATCATAATGGGTCGATCCTCCCTCTCATCAGAATGGAAGAAGATGATGACAGGTGTGTGAAGACTTGGTGTTTATCAGAATCACTTAAAGCTGTGGAAGTTTTCTAGAAGATGAGCTTTCTTCTCATATGTGTACTAATGTAGTTTAACTCCAGAGATCATCTTAAACATCCACAGTTAGGCTGCTTGGTTTCATCTTTGGGCTGAAGGTAGTCAGACCATCATCTACAGATATTTATGATTAAATATTTAGCCTTTAATTAATTTAATTTAATTAATTTAATAGCGTTATTGATACATCAAAATATTCAGAGGCAGGCGTTTCTACGTGATAATGGTGTCAAAACCAACCGGGTTCGGTTTTCTCAACTGCTCTGAAATTTAGAAGAGTTTTTAGTTGACAAAAACTGACCAGTCAGGATTTTTTCTGTGATGTCAGGCCTCATGGAAGAACAGTTCGTACAAACAAACTTGAGTCTTGATCAGTCAGTTCTCCAAACCTAGTTTTTCACTAACTGACCTCATTTGTTTTACTTAGAAGCAAGTGTCCATTTATTAGGCCAAATTATTGTTATTTATTATTTTACTCTGTGATTATAAATGACGTTTGTATTGCTGATGACAGAACTATGGGTCACTAGCTAGTAAAGAGAACTGGACCTAGCACTGATCCCTGTGGTACTCCACAGGTTTCCAGATTTCCTTTTTCTAAAGGGAGTCAGAGAATCCCTTATCTATCACTGACTGCTGCTCACCGTATTTGGTAAAATTGTCCCTGACTTTAAAACTAGCTGGACTGGTTCTTCTAATTCCAGCAGAACACGGAATCATCCTTAAAAACAGCTGAAGCAAAACCTCTGCAGGAAAAAATGATTATAATTCAGGTCCATGCAGAGCAGGAAGCTGTGAGATGAAGTTTAGTCACAGCAGATAAAATGTGGCACCTGTTGATGTGATCGAGGTGGATTTTCTTTTCCTGCTGTATATTCATTAAATGCTCTAGACAGTTTAGTTATTGGAAAAAAGGTGAGTGGTATGTCAGAATCCTTTGACTTTGTCAGTCCAACTGACAGGCAGTTAAAAGGTCTAGAAGTAGCTGAGATCAGAGGGGAGTTTTGGAAGAGCTACAGAGATGCTGGTACCGACTGCTATAGGATGATATTACAGGAGAAATGCACCAACTGGAGCATCCCTTCTGGTCTGAAGAAAGGACCCCTGATCTAATTGGTGAAATTCGTCTGTGCAGGACTTGTCTGGGCTCAGGATATGGTGAGAAATATCTCTGCTGAGCCCACACATCCTGGACACACACGGCTTGAGCTTCAGTGTGTGTGTGGGGAGGATTAGGCTGATAGGTGATCCAAACCACCCGCTTCCTTTGCTAGAGATCCAATCGGTTCTTTGTCTTTCAAAGCTCTGCAATCAGCTGTAAACTCTTCTTCTTTGTATATTAGTGGAGGAGGTGCTGCTGGCTGATTTCCTGATACAATTATCCTCAGATGAACTTATTCATCATCAACGCATCAGATGCTTAGCTTTCCACTTCATTAAGACCAGAACAAATGGGCCCAAACTAAAGTTATTACAGGGGATAATTAGACATGAAAAATTGTAACATCTTTAAAGCTAAATAAATAACCAGCATCCATTCAAGGTGTGAAAATAGGAGCTCTGCATGAAAGACAATGTGATCTAGAAAATAAAAACCTCTATTTGTAACATTTCTTTCTCTTTGTCATCGTACTATTAAAAGAGAAACTTCTGTAAGAAACAGTGCGTATAGATAAAGCTGCATCTCCTCACGTTCAACAGAACCAGCGAACATCGAGGGGAACGCAGAGTCAGCCCGAGTGACTCGACTGATTCCCTGGATGGATTATGAGTTCCAGGTCATCGCCAGCAACATCCTGGGCCGCGGAGAGCCGAGCATGCCGTCCCACCTCATCCGCACGAAGCAAGCAGGTAATACCGTCCCAACACACCCGACTATCAGTCTCTGAGCTCCTTCAGCTCCTCCACCCTCCTGTTTGTTTACTCCACAGTAAACCTCGCAGAAGGCAGTTTGTTTTTGTGTTGCATCCGATGCTTTTAATAAGAAATGAGCTAAGGAAACGCAAACAGACACATCTGGATGTGACATAAAACATGTCCAGCTTCTTTCACAGGGAGGGAAAACTAACGAGCAAAAGGTTGAGGTATAGCTTTGTTTTTAATCGCAGGGTGTTTTATTTTATGTAGCAAGAGAAAGTCTATTTAGTGTTTTAATCTTCACTGCTCACATCGTCTTTCTGTTTGCTAATGAAGCCAGCTCCTTTTTCTTCCTTCTTTCCTCCTGCTGGGAGGCGATGTTCGTATCTCTCCTTTAAGTACAAACTATCAGCCTGTTGGGCTTCACAGAACAGCCATCTGGGAATCGTTCTGTACCTGGACGCTCCAGTCCTGCCTTCAAAGGTGTTTGCCTGCAGACAGGGCAGATGTGTACAGAGTCTGAGGGATCTCAGCTTTACCTTTTAATGATTCATTTCATGCGTACGTACAGATAAATGGATACATGTGTTATTCTGTTATTCTCATTACTATTCACAGTATCAGCCTCCATGAACTTCAGTGTAATTTTAAGAGCTTTCAGTGTAACCAGTGTTGGTGCTGAAATGTCCTGGACAGCAGCATGTGGGCGGGAGCCCAGATGTCACTCAGAGCCCAGAGGTCACACATTTTAGCAAAGTGCCTCCTGGCACTGAAATATGCTGGAGAGAATCCTGAATTGGTCTTCAGTTGTATGAAATTATCTTTAGAAATTAATACCAAAATCCATTCTCTGTTAGAAAGTCATGTTTTTCAACGCCGTTTCTGTCTGTGTGTCAAAAATAAACCTAGCTTAAGTACAACCTCTCTGCTACCATGGGTTGAGGTGGAGAAGGAGCAGCCGGGTTCTGTTTAACAGTTTATTTGATCATCAGCAATCATCAGATGTAAACTTTGAGCTTTAGATGTCTGTGCATGAAGATATGTCATCCTTCATCTGAAAGGCTTCCTCAGTTCAAAGTTGGGGAGCTAATAACGGCTCTACAGATCTAAACAGCATGCGGTGCAGATTGGACTCCCTGTTAATGTTAGTCTGGCTCACTCAGAGAGGAAGCAGGCTGAGCTAATGTTAAAGTGAAATATTTACATCCTGACTGTTCTTCATTTAATCAGACCCAGTCAAGGAGTTTTTACTCGTAGTTTTAGCTTGTCCCTCTAGAGGTTTCACACCATGTGTTTTATGTTTTTGGACTGTAGCACCAACAGTGGCGCCAAGTGGACTTGGTGGAGGAGGAGGGAACCCCAATGAGCTGATAGTTACCTGGACGGTGAGTGGGTCCATTTTTCCATTTTAGCACTTTCACTTTGTCATTACAAGTTTAACACCGTGCTCTCCAACCAAACGCTGTTTTCAGACAAAAACCAATGGATGTGTGGCTTTTAATGTCACTAATTAGTAAAGATTATTCACAGTAGTATAATTTTTAACCTGGAGTTAATGGAAACTGAAAGGCTTTTGTTTTTTTGTCTTTAAATATTCGGTGTTCATCATCGTCTTTAAACTGTATTGTGATAGAGTTGCGATGCTGCCCTCTGTTCTCATGTGTTGCTTGCAGACACCAGATAAATCACAGCACATCTCTAGAACATGTGTTTACATTTCACAGTCTGCTTAGAATCTCTGGGTTAAGCTTCTGTATTTGACCGGTTGAAGTTGATGTTTATAAGTTGTTTCCCTGTTGAAATAAACCTGTGGTGAGGGGGCCTGTCTTCCCGCTGCCTGGCACTTATTGTGGCCTCATTGAGACCAGCTTGAACGAAGTGGCTCCTCTTTGTCATCAAGCTTCCAGACCAACCAAACCGAGGACCAAGGGCTGATTGTGATGTTGTGAGTAAAGGGTTTCACAATGAGACCCTGGGACTCAGGTATTGGGACGCTTCCAACACGCTTTGGGTTAGAAACACGCCGTGGAAGTGGCGAGCAGAGGCAGCTGCTGGTAGAATAGTGTTGGAGCAGAGATCACACAGGGCATGGATCACCCACCCTGCCGAATGACTAATGACATGTTTTCTACCTGAACTCACCAGCCCATGGCCAGGGAGTACCAGAACGGTGACGGCTTTGGTTACATTCTGGCGTTCAGGAAGAAAGACACGGCAGTGTGGACAGAGGTGCAAATTCCACACCTGGAGTCGTCTCGATATGTCTACTACAATGAAAGCCTGACGCCATACACACCTTTTGAAGTAAAGATCAAAGCCTATAACCGTAAAGGTGAAGGTCCATTCAGTCAGCTCTCAGAGGTCTACTCTGCAGAGGAAGGTGAGTCATTCGCTTCATTTGGATTCTGGTCGTGTTTATTGCACCAGTACCGGTTGTTGACTGGGTGTCAAATAGCAGCACAGTTGGATATTCTTCATCACTAATATGAGATCAGAAATTTAATTGTTGTTAGTGGAGAAAATCTATTAGTGAATCGAATTGATCAGATTTTCATGCACGGTTTGGATTCTTGTGTTCCTGATATTGAAAATATAATTAAATGCTTTTATTGTGAAACTTGCAGGGATATTTATGCCAGAAAACAGGAGCATGTTTTCCTTTTAATTCATTCACGTGTTTCACATCATTCAAAGTGCTTTGTGTAGATCAGCATTGTTTAACATCTTGTCTCCTGTGTAGAAATTGTGGGTAATAAGGAAAGTAATGAAACACAGAAGCTCAGTCCACTCACTGAATACCTATTCGTTATTTTAAAGACATAGAATAATTCATTTACCACTACGTTTTAAAAAGCAGCAACATTTGTTTTTAGGTCTGGAATTTGGAAAGTAAATACAAAGATGTTGGAAGCTAACAGCAGTTTAGCTGCAGAGGTAGTTCAGGACAACATAAGACACTAATGGTTTGATCAGAAAAGGAGAGTTTATTCGTAGATTGTTTAACATTTACATCAAAAGAACTAAATAGGCCTGGTTGAAAGTCACAGGTTTGAAAAAGACTCTAAAGGCAGTTTTTCCCTTCAACCACTAGAGAGCAGCTAAAACCTTGTCAGCACTATTGGAGGTGTATTTGTTGTCAGTCTGTCCTTTAGCTGGTGTATTATGATGCAGTGTCTCCTCTCCATAGAGCCGACTGTGAGACCGTCCAGCATCAATGCCACAGCACTCTCTGCCTTTGAGATCCAGGTGTCTTGGGAGCCTGTCCAGCTGTTCAGCAGCGATATCATCCGAGGATATGAGGTGAACTAATAGGAAGTCATTTAAAAAGAGATGAGCTGCATCTTCAGTGTGTAGAAGCAGAGGTCAGAGGTCAGCGGACTGATCCTGGAGCCTTGTGAGACCTCTGTTCTCCCTGGTGGTGGGGATGCTAACACCTGGATTATCAGCCTGGATCATGAAAGGATGTAGTCCAGTGCAGTCAAAGCTACTGAAGACCATCAGTTCATTGACCAGAGTAGATTAACTTGCTGCTGCAGTCAGTGAACAGCTTCAGTCCTCATTTATGGAAATGTTTGAGCAGAACCAGCAACATGGATCCCAAATCAACCTTTTCTGTTTGAAAGCCTGAAACAAGTCAAACCTGCAGCAGGTTTCTTTGCCACAGCCATGGGAAGGACACAGCAAGGGTAGTATCAGGAACTAAAACCAACAAATCATGAATTAAAAAAACATTTTCCTTAAAATAAAACTGAAAACTAGAACATGCAAAACTAACCAGTAAGAATTTACAAAACTATTTAAAACTAACTGAATTTCAGGCAGAATGTTCTTAGTTTCTGGGTCTTTATCGTAATCGTTTGTGCTGGAATACACCAGCAGGTGGCAGTAGATGGCATTGATGTTGCTGCTGTGCTTATCCGGGATTTTATTCTATTGTCATTATTTTTGTAGTCTTGCCCCAGGATTACATACAATAATAAAACTATAGCTGAAACTAAACTAAAATTAAGCACTTAAAAAACTAAAAAACTAAACTTAACCAGCTAAAAAAATACTAAAAACACCTTAAAACTGAAATGAAATTGAAACTTTAAAACTAAATTGAACTAGAAACCAATGAAATTTGAAAACCACTCATTAGGGTGAATGTCTTCCTGTTAAACTTTGTTTGCAGGTGATGGTCCTGATCTGAAATACTTGCTAATTTAGTGATTTCCAAGTGCTTTATGGTTTTTCTGACCAGCAACATACTGAATGAGGACAGCAGATAAAACACAGTTAATTATGAATCATATTATTTGTATTTGCTTGGATGCATCATGTAAAGAAAAGTAATTTGTTTCCATTCCTGTGAAACAAAAGGCCCCTTCAGCCTGTTTCCTATAAATCTCTATCTGTGTTCTCACTGATAATGGGCTGCTGATGCATACGAAGTGCTTTGACCTACTGTAAGACGTGGGCTGATTAACGTTTATTACTCCATGTGCTCATAATTCAGCTTTATTAGGTTCAGTCTTCAGTTCAGAGCAAAGGCTGGAAAGCTGATGTCAGCAGCTGATTGCTTGTCAGTAATATTGTTGTTTTCGTGTGTGTCTGCCTCTGCGGTGAACACTGGAAAACTACTGGCATCCAGACGATGCGTGGAGGTTAAGGAACCCCAAGTGAGCGCGTTTTGTTTGTGTCCCCAGATCCGATACTGGCGGCAGCATGAAAGGGAGGCGGCAGCAGACCGAGTACGGACCGCCGGGCTGCAGCCGTCAGCCAGGGTCTCTGGCCTTCGACCGAGCACTCGATATAACGTAGCTGTTCTGGCGTACAACAGCGCCGGCACTGGGCCTCCGTCACCTCGCACCACCATCACCACCAGAAAACCACGTATGCCTGCAGCTCCCACACAGCACACAGGCCATCAAATCAGACAAACTCCTGTGTCTTTAGGGGAAAAAAACAAAAAGAGAACAACTGATTCTAATGTGAAATACATAAAAGGGCAGCTTTATAGCAAAGCTACCAAGTTATTCAGTTTACTGCGTCAGAGGATCCTTATTTCTTCCTGCTGCCTGATGGACAGAGCGTTCGGCAGGCTGGCTTTACTCTGATGTCAGAATCCCACTTTTTGAAAGTTCGATTGGTCATAATTTGGATTGTAAAGTTGGAGGTTCTTTATCACATGGACATTTCAAATCCAATATGGCTGCCAACCCTACAAATGATCATGACATCATTAAATAAGAATGTGTTTTTGAATTTCCTAAACGATCAGTGAATGCA
>JAUZNJ010016898.1:0-11319 GCA_034780135.1 Jordanella pulchra
GAGGGCTCCAGCCCAGGAGACCCACGGCGCACTCTGCTGGAAGAAAGATGGAGCGGCAGGCTCCGGATCCCAACAGTCCTCACCCTTAGTACATGTCAATAATTAAGTACAGTTATTATTTATTAAACACAAGGAAAATATTTGTGTCTGTCTATTCAAGTTAACTCAAAAGAAGTAGGCTCAGATGTTAGATAAAATTGGTCACAGCTTTATGAATAATCACAGGCAATCACAATTAAAACAAAGGGGGTGCTTTTATTAAACCTACTTATCCCTGTCACATTATTATAATGTTTATTAAACTATGCAAAAACTACAAGCTACTGGATTAAACTCAGAATACACTACAGGATCAGTAAACATAAAAGAGTTAAAATGAGTTCTTGAGGTCATTGATAATCAGTTCATTAGTTCAGTTGAATGTCCATTAGATTAGCAATATAGATGATCTCTAGCAAAAAGATGTGTAACACTATTCTTTGGTAACATTCCCATCAATCAAGTTTCACTTAATCGAATAATGAGCAATTACCAATAAAAACATAAAAAGATGGCATAAACACAACTATACGAAGACGGGATCGACGGCTGTAACGTCAAGAACAACTTCAATATTTGTCAAAGACCTCAGCAAAAATAGGCCAGGAGGTTCTTCAAAAGAAAAAAATCAGCATCTAACTACTAATTCTACTCGCACAGATAAGCTACCCATAAAAATAAAAAGATCCTTAGCTTGGTTTTGTCCAACGGGAGGGGAAAGGATAGATTTTGGTTCAGTTCTGATGTGAGCAGCTGTATCGTCGACCATGTCACTCCAGTAGGTCTGGATCCTATGTCTGCCTTGGCCACTGGGGGAACTCGGGCGAATAAAGTTTGTCCCTAAAAGTGCAGATTTGAGTGCACATTGACAGTGATGAGAAACCATGTGTTTCACTCTATGTTGTCACCCCATGCCATCATACTCCCTCTACCACAAGCTGTTGACCTGTAACTACAGCAATGATGTTTTTGTAGTTGTTTATCTAGATTTTATTTAATTTATTATGCAGAACCTGGAGGTTCCTTTATTGCATGAGATCAGTCAAGCATTGCACACTTGAGGCACAGAATGACCAACGTAATAGTGTGAATCCTAACTGTGGATGCAACTCAGGAGCCAGTCAAGGAACTGATTGACAGCACCTTATGTACCAGAAGCTGAAAACAAGTATTGAATAACAGAATAAGCAGAAATATTTTTTTTGTAAATCCAACTACTTACCTCCGCCAACTAACTAAGGACAGTTGTTATTTAAAACAAAACCAGGAAAAAAAATCACCCAGAAACAACTTTCTCTTTTAATTGTGTTTGTCCAAATAGTACCTGCTTGTTCTTCAAGTCCTATAGAAGGTACTATCATTACTATAGAATTTCACATCACTCTTCTTTATCTTTCTCCTCTAGTGGTCGTGTTGTATGTGCAGGGTGTGGGAACCAAAGAGTGGAGAGAGGTAAGTTAAGAAACCTAACGTCAATATCTACTATCATGCTTTGTATGCGTGAAGTAATGTAAAGTTAGTGAGTTATTAAAAAGAGTTTAAGAGACAATCCCTCCCATATCCGTTAGTAGTTAATATGGTTTATTTCAACTTTATTGAACATTTTATTGAAATAAACCATATCATTAAAGACTGTTTTTTATTGTTATTTATTTAGCAGTCTAACTAATTACTCTTCTTTGTCTTGTTTTCATTTTTAGCCAGATACTGTTTTGGATTTAGATTCATATCTAGTTGATTTATTTCTTCATCGTATTCGTCTCTTGGTGCTTCACATATGTTTATTTCCAAGTTTCATCAAAGCACTGTTTACCAGTTCAATGTTGATCTCTAAGTTCTTGTTCTAATTGCCCTGTATCACAGAAGGTATCCATGACGGGGTCTTTTTGTAATACTAGTCAGTTAATGTAGATTACAGTATGAGGGGGGTAATGTACTCCTAATGACCAGTTCTGCTACCTTCACCACTCATCTAGAACCTTGATGTTCTCCTTACTGCAGCTGGTAAATCACATCATTGCACATAGAATAGAATAGAATAGAATAGAATAGAATAGAATAGAATAGAATTCTACTTTATTTTCATTGCACTGACACAAGTACAAGCAACAAAATGTAGTTTGCATTTATCCAGAAGTGCTATGCAGGATATAGATGTTTATATACAGGTGTACAAGGATGATTAAAAAATAAAATAAAATGTTCTGTGTAAATATAATATAATATAATATGGGAGCTATGTGCACATATTATACAGGTTATGCAGATTATACAGAATATACAGGAATGTTAGGAATAGATTGTATATGTATTAGAAGATTTATAATACAAATAGATAATGGTAAATAAGAGTTATAGATTATATACAGATTATGTATAAGTGTGAGGGGAACAGGTCATGGTGTGTGTGTGTCCACACATCCATAATATGTTAAGAAGCAATCTATGGCTGTTCAATAAAAGTTATTCAGTAAATACTGGAGGACACTGGCTGACTAATTTCTGAGAGAGAAATTACAGTCTTTGTTGAGCCTTCCTTAGGGTGGACATACACTGTGCGATTTTTTTCAATCTTTGTACTCACCTAAAGCTCAAACTGTGCAACGAAACTGCAGGATTTGAAAATTCACAGCTTTATTTCACTAAATAAACACTATAAACACTGATACAACTTTAATGTTCACGTGGTTTTTCATATGTTCATTGCATTTTGATTACACAGTTATATCCAAAAGTCATTCAATGGAATCCTAATTTCTGCTAACTGCGTACCCAAAAAAGATTAAGAATCAATAAACTAAAAGTTATTGATTTCTGATTAAGCAAACCATTTAATATAACCTTATTTGGCCAATAGGTGGCGTGTTACTGGCTAGAAATACTTAGGCTCTCCTCCCTACATTGCCTGGGCTCTGGAATGTTTGAAAACATTGCAAAAGGTAATTTGATCATAGTCCATCTTCTTCGAGTTAAACTTTGGTTCTTAAACATAAAATCCACTAAACTGTGATATCATTGGATCATCTCATTGATTATGGTTTTCAACCATGTTTTTCCTTCTTCTTTGTACATGGTATGTTAATTTTAGTTGAGTTTCACTATTTTTAAGTCAAGAGTGTTAAACGGAAATATGTTGGACCTAGAACTGAATGATTTGTGTGAATAAACTCTTATATTTTGAATGGACAGTGTGGTGAATTTATTCTATATATGTGCAGAATTATCGGTTTGACCATGATTTGAGCTCTATTAACACTTTTATTTGTTGTTCAAACACACAGCCAGTAGGGCATGTGTTTATAAACAATATATGACGGTCCAAAAAATATCTGATTAAATAACATATTTATCACCCTTACCGGGGTGTGTAGTGAATGTATGGAATATCTCAACAGATATAACTTCTCTCACCGTATGTCCAAAAACCAAACATCGTACTTAGCACCAAACGATGTCGCTGGTCGGTCATGATTCTCTCTTCACTCCTGTTTTTATCAGTGAAGAAGAAGAAGAATTCCCTTTCTTGCACAGACACAGTGCACTAGGTTCAGCTAAATCGACTCATAGACGGTCGTAGCTCTAATTCAACAGCAGGATTCGCTTACGAGCATCTCATGACGGCGGCTGAATTTCAAACATGTTTGATTTCCTCTTGACCTTACGAATCCAAGCAGAAGGTGGTCATGAGAGGCTAATTGCCCCCTTTATACTAGATGAAGCAGGATGCAGAATGAGGCTGTAACTTGGCTCAATCCAAAAAATTCTTGCATGACTGGAGAATCACCAAAAAAAAGGGCAAAAACTCTCACAGTGTATGCCTGCTTTTATCTGATGGGAGATGTTAGTTGTCCAAGTCAGATTAAAATGTGCACAACATGGAACTTAAAGCCCTTTACTGCTGTTTGGTAATAAGTTGTTGTGTTTGTGTTCACGCCATTCTATCAGTTGCTGAGCCTTTTACTTGTATTCTGTCTTATTGTTATCTGAAGTCATCTATATTATATAATGTCACCTTCAAATTTTACAATGATGTGGATGGGGTGGGTGGAGTAGCAGTCATGGATAAAAGGGAAGAGAAGATGCCACTGTGGACTGACAATCTTTAGTGAAAGGGATGATGTCGTCCCATCCTATGTCTGATGAAGTTCAAGATCTACCTGCACAGAATTCAGCCTAGGTCCAGATTGCACAGTTTTCAATCCAGATTAGGGGATAAAATGGAACTAAAATCCACATGCAGCATTCTTTCATAGGGATTTTTCTGGTCCAGATGTGGGAGGGCTGTGTGGAGGGGGTAGGCTGAGACAACAGATCCCAATGGTGATAGGTTAACAATATTGTGGTGAACACCTCTGACACTGGTGTGTTCAAGCCTTAAGGATCTTCCCGGTAACACCATCTGGAATGGTTCTGTTAAGGTGGTTCTAAGCTGATATTGGTGAAGCTGCACTAAGTCATTCCTCTCTGTAAGTGCAGGGTGGGTAATCTTATCCATGTTTTGGTGATCGAAACAGTAAAAGCACCAGTTTAATGTCTTTGTAATAATATTGGTAAGGACTGTAGCTTTGCTGCTGTCTTTGTGGCTATTAAGAGCCTTTATCCCCTACTACATGTCCCAGGGGTCCTTGTTTCTATGTTGTTCTTTTATGCACTGCTTGTAGTTGTGCTTAGACTACCTGATGCCCCTCCTCAGTTCTCTTCGCACTGTTCTATAGTTCTGTAGATTATCCGATTTAAATACAGAGTCGTGTGTCCCGAGGAGGATCTACACCCTACTGTTGAACCATGGTTTCTGATTGGGAAATGTTTGTTTGTTTTTTGTTTCAGCCACAGTCTCAGCACAAAAGGTAATATATAAGAGCACATCTGATGTGCGGCAGGTCATTCTCTTAAGCAAAAATACCCAAATCAGTATTTTCAAAATAGTCCAGTAGGGCTTCCTTAGTTTACATATTGTCTGTCATTATAGGTAGTCCCTGTCTGCAATAGAGTGATTTATATTGAAGAGTCGGGGATAGAGACACATTTTGGAGAGAACTTGCTTTATATGAACGTGAGATGCTACAGTGTACTAAGGTGTTGTTTTCCCTTGTCAAGAAGTTCACATTTACACATTTATAGAACTAGGCAGAACAGACCTCAGGTCTGCTTAATTAAAGAGGGAGTAGATCATTTACTGCTGATCCACTCTCTTAAATTACCTCACACCTCTCTATTCCACTTGGAAGGTCCTAATCAGAGACATGGTATAAGCTGTGCTGCAATTAGTGAAGTAAACAACTTGTCACCTGCTGTACACAGAGTGACACCTGAGCGGAGAACCTTAGAATTCCTGTAAAATTAGAGGTCCAAGGTTGTGGAGACAAATTGGGCTATCAAGTGGAACCTTTAACCTTTTTGTAAAGGTATTGGAGGCACTTTTCTGTTTTAGACTTTTGGTTTGTTTTGTTTTTTTTCCTTTAATGTCCCCGTATGCGTACTCAATGACTTTATACTTTGAATGAATGAATCCAAAGCCAAATTCCATAATTCTGCACATAATTTGATTATTGTTTTCATCCATTAATATTACAGTCTAACCTAGAAAGGAACTGTAGGCTTCTGTTAAAACTTAAGCGCAATACTTGCACCACTGCTATGAAACAAACCTTCATTATTGACCATCTTTCCGAAATGACTCATGAGCAAAATCTTTTGGTTTTTAAAACATTTATCTACAAATAATTCCATCAAAAGCCCTGGGCGATTTCGCACCTGTTAACTTTACTGCTATAGCACATAAATTGCAAAACGTAATAATATCCCCCACTAAAATGTTTACTTTATAGTACTAGAAAAGTACAAGTCTTAAGGTAAAGGCTGGCATTTTTTGAAAACCAGGAGCTACATTTCCAATATGAAAACAAAAAATCAAAAGTATTGGTTTTACACAAGAAAATAACTCGGATCTATGAATTTACAGCTAAGATTTGTTATAATACTTGAAGTAACCTTAACCCTTTAAAGCCCGAACCATGAAATAATTGACAGAAAATGCTGATTTTTTTAATATAAGAGTTGTCATTGAATTCTATGAAAAATTATGAAAACAAACCCATAGATTTTGAATAAGTTAAATTTGATCATTATTTGCCTACATTTTAATACATTAGGCATTTCCGTATAATCTTTTATATATTTTTTCTGTTCCCTACATATTTCTGATTTATTAAGTCGGATTCTCAAGAGCGAAAATATCCCACTGATGATGCAGAGGTCTCAAAAATTCATGTATCAAATATGATACACTTGGCTTTAAAGGGTTAAAGATTTTCTCTGTAATGGTATAACTTTTTATATTTCTTTGTCGCTATTTTTCTAATGGTTCATAATGTAAAAAAAGCTTCTTTCTCGTAGAATCTGTCTTAAAAATTTAAATGACTTTTTAAAAGTTACGCTGACAAAAATAAATACAAACAAAACAAACACAATACATTTTAGATGTCCTTGTCTTATAAACTTCTAATCAAACCTATAAAATCCCATAAATCATAGTCTAAACAGACATAACACTAGGGGGCGCTAGAAACTAAAAGCTAATAGCCCTCACTACAGTCATTAAAAACAATAGCACATTTTCTATTTGGGGATAACAGGAAGAAACTTCTGTATCCAGAAACAGCTTTTGATTGTATTTGTTATTTCATTTAAGTACTCTATATCACACATTTTTCCTTATCAACTTAAGTATCACAAATGTGGCATGGTCAGGAGAACATTTGCTAAGGAGGGTTTGGATGTGTTATGTATTAGTATGTCCATTTTTCATTCAGCTCTCTATGTACCTTTAGAGGAAAATGGTATATCTATGCAAAAATGTATTTAATCAATTTATTACTGCATGTGTTGATAAAAATAATATGCCTCATACGTATGTCTTATTTTTCCTTATATTAGCTTTGTAATACTTATAGTTTGGAGTTTCTTTTGTGTGTTTTACTGTTTCAGCCATTTCACATTGTGAATATACGTTTTCATGATCACAAGTGGTTTCATTACTCTTAGCAACTAGCTATGATCCTCCTCTCAGGCACCCACAAATGAACAGTTTTAGAACATTGAAGACTTCAGGCAAATCTGATTGTGGGATGTAAAACTCTTGCAAAGAAGCCACATTATCATTCTCTATAACCTTTTTATACATTTCGTGTTTGTGTGTTATTTTTTTTCCTAATGAATTGGCAATTAAGTGCTTTCCTTAAGGTCTGCTCTGGTTAGTTTGATCATAATTGATAAACGCTGATGTCAAGGTTTTCATTTTTCAACATGTAAAAAGGTATTTGATTCAAATAACATATTCTGTCTGCTGTTACAAGCTGTAATTCTGACACTGAGAAACAGAAAACAAGAACAAATCAACATAAATTTCTTGGAATCATTTTTGCTAATCTGCATGCAGTTTGACATTGGTTGTTGTGTAACAACTAAACTGACAATGCTTTTTAACAATAATCGAAAAACATTGCAATGCACCAAAAAATGTCGTTTAAAGCCAGAGTTAAACAGTACATAAGATCTAAAAATATTGGTGGTCCCTTATCACAAACTAGAATCTTATTTCTATCACCATTATTTCTTCCCCACCCTTCCAGCGACACTATAGCTCCTTTATTGTTTGCTGTTACATTTTGCCTCTAGTTCTGGTCACTGCCATCATCATTTTTTACCACCACTGGTACATCAGAAGTCACCGAAGAGAACCCTGTGTGCAACTCTGTAGCAGCAGTCTTTAATAAATGCAGCAGTTTTAGGTGCTCTGTTAACAGAATTGACTTGTATTCTCAGTTCAAAACCTTTGACCTTCTTTTCCAATCTTGCTTTTTAGTTTTATAATAATTACAACTACCACAAACTATGTTTGTTCCCTACTAGCTGATTTCCATGCACTAGCTGCCATTGCTTTCACCTTGGGCTTAAGCGCTTCAAGCATTTTCTGTGGGTGCAGCCAATAGCTCGACAAACTTCAACTTGGGACCATTATGGTCTCCCACCACACAGTTTTTTTGCTGCAGGGGATTCTGTTGGAGGGAAACCTGCTGCCTTACAATTCTCTGGGGCAGGTGCTTGATGTTGCTTTTTTTCAGGTTTTTCTCTGTTAATGGGTAGTTCCTAATGTTTTGTTCCCTCACTTATACCCCAAATGTTTTATTGTCAATTGTTGTTCAAAAAAAGCATGGACTAATTCTGAGAGTTGGGGATGATGCTATTTCAACCAAACTTAAGACAAGACCCTTAATTCCTTAATTATATTAGTAATATTTTGAAAATCAGAATTAAAAGAACAACTTTTGATTAGAGCTGAAGCAATTAATCAGATAAAACCTGAATAAGGGATTATTGAAATATTTAATTAACAATTTGACTAATTTAGAAGTAGAATATTCACTTTCCAGTCTCACTCTAAAACATGCCATGTTCTGAAGTCTATTCAGGGGCAGTTATAGGCTCCAACTGTATACAAACATAAACAATTTACATTTAAGATATCAAACGTTTTTCAACTGCTAATTAGCCCAATCTAGAAGTTTTAGCTTTGCCTGGTTTATCTTGAAAGATCTCCCATTAACCAAATTCCACTATCTGGCTATAAATAAATTACTCAAAGAAAAAACAATTAACATATTATTCAAATAGAAAAATATTAACTGCAGCCTCACTATTGTTTATTGCTTCTGCAGTCACTAATACTGCAGAGGTAATGTAGATCATTTACAATGAAAACTAATTGCTTTACATCCCATTTCTTTAGTTTTTTTAAATTGAAATCCATTGTTTTTTCTTAAATACCATAGCTGTGGCTGTGTCTTTGTTTTTGGGTGGACCCATTTCAATGTCTGTGCTTCCTTGGTTTGAATATTTTAATCAAGGCTGAAAGTAGAACGCCCCTGAGACATCTGACTGTGAATCATCACCACACATCATTGACATATTAAAAGCATTTTAAATGTGGGTCGAAATCATCAGAAAATCCAGGTACCACAAACGAAAAGTCTCTCTAACATGTTATCGTCTCCTAATGCTTGTTCACATAACCAAGATAGCAGATTAAGCTAGTGGTCACACTGATTAGATGGTCATACTTTTTAAATGTGCTTTTACAAATTAAAACCAGAGAATGTTCAGGTTTTTGTGGATGTTTTAACATAGTGCATCAACAGGTAATTGTTCAATTCCAATTCAATTCTATGCCCCCATGGCATTAATTAAGTGTTTTAGTGTTCTATATTAGATTGGTTTAATTTAAGGGATTGTTTTGGTAGTCCTCTTAATTACTTTTCTCTCTATGGTGAGTGGGAGAAAATGACCCAAACAGGTTTTAGCAATACGTGTAAAAACATTTTTTTCATAAAATCATTTGCGCAGGTTGCAACACCATTTAGTAAATACTGTGTTAATCAGATCAAATCATATCAAATCAAATTACTCCCACAAACTTTTATAGCAGAAAGGATATACCAGGAGAACTTTAAACGATGTCATGTTAACTATGATACTATAGACTTTCACTTTCATAAATACTTTTTTACAAATTCTATATTTCTTATTTCAATTTTCTAAACATAAATGTGGCCTTCCTAAGTGATATCTTATATTGACTTCTGAATAAGGTACAGTCAATTCTGCTAAATTGCTGTCAGTATAAACCAACTTTTTTGTTTCTTTTGGAAGGTGCCTAATCTTTGACATCTGGAATAGACAGCATTTCATAAAAACAAAAAACCTTTCTTTTTATTGTTGAGTATGGCAGTATTAGCATGATGGTCTTGGACTCCATTTCTGCCTGATGACCTGGATTATTTGCTATGATTAAGAGTACCACAAAGTGAGCTCTTTCCAGAAGTTTTAGTTATATTTCATTGACATGATTCAGATAAATGGCATTGAAAATAAATAAAAAAGATTTTACCAGATGTATGGAGATAGAGGTTCTGCTGACTAAGAGTTGAGAGGAGAATTAAAAGACCAGTAAAAGCCAAGCAGTGAGGAATAAATCCCGAGCTGTAAATGACATGGTTTCACAGTTACAGAAATGAAAATAAAATAAAATCATTAAAATTATAATCAAAATAAAAAATACTTGATCAGAAATTTGTGTCAAAAATATGTCTAGCAAAAGCAAGACAGTCAATAAAAACTACCGGTTGAGGCAAGAGGTGCAATATATGATGTAGAACAGTTTGCTGGCAGCCAACATAACAACATTCTGCAAAATCTCTTTTTAATGCACAAGCACAGGTGTAATGTAGATCACCAGAATGTTTGTCATCCCTTTATTACGCTCTCCATCTCTCTCAAACAACGCATTAACATATAATTGTGATGGCAAAACTTTAAGTTGATTAATTCAGACAGATCCAAATCCAAACATTCTACATTTTATGTAATAACAGCGCAACATGTTGCTTTCTATCCATTTTCTTTTCCAGATGTTATTTAGTATATAGTAGTCTGATCTCACATAGAGCTCAATGAGTGTTATTTGATCTATTAAAAAAAAATCTTTTATAATTTTTTTATTTAATTTTCCTTTGGGATTATTACATTAAAACAGTGACATCTGAATATTCACATGCCATCTGCAGGAATTACGAACTGTTGTCATCAATAAAAATGTAATTTATAATTGCATAGCTGCATAAAATATAATATATAATAACTGAAAACGTTTCTGTTACCTGACAGGAGATAAAAAAAGAGGAGAAAACTGATGAATGTGTCATTATTTCCTAAATCACTTGTACGAACAAATTAAGAAAGACTTTCTTCAAATTAAGAAGGATAGAAGTTTTGCATGTGAGTGCAGGTGGTTGATGGATATGAAGTCGGGTGGCCATACGTCCAGTTTTAAGACAGTCCGGTTTTTAAAAGGTCTGTCCATCATCGACCGCTGCTTGGAGATCGACCCCCATTTGTGAAAAGTATACATCCTAATATGGAGGCCTTTCATTTCTATAAATTTTTCTTACAACAAATTAAAATTTAAATATAATATTAAATAGTGTAATTTAAGGTATGGAAAATAGCTTCTCTTAACAACCTTGTGTTTTGCCTTTATCAGAAATAGCATCACAGCTACACAGTTATTTTTGGTCCAAAACAAACTGTAATCTGCTTTTAACTAACTCCTTTACAGTAAGCTTTTTTAGAGAAGGATTTATCCAAATCTTCATCTTTGGGAATAGACAGATTCTTTGTTGTTAAACTGGGGGGGGGGGGGGGGGGGGGGGGGGGGGGGGGGGG
>JAUZNJ010016909.1:0-43216 GCA_034780135.1 Jordanella pulchra
GTATCCTGAAGGAGGTGCCGTGTATCTGGTGAAAGATTGGTTTGATGAACATGAAAGTGAAGTTGAACATCTCCCATTGCCTGCACAGTCACCAGATCTAAATATTATTGAGCCAACTTGGGGTGTTTTGGAGGAGTGAGTCAGGAAACATTTTCCTCCACCAGCATCACGTTGTGACCTGGTCACTATCCTGCAAGAAGAATGTCTTAAAATCCCTCTGACCACTGTGCAGGACTTGTATATGTCGTTCCCAAGACAACTTAACGCCTGTAAGCAGGCCCTACACCTTACTAATAAGTTATTGTGGTCTTAAACCAGGAGTTTCAGTTTCATTGTCCAACCCCTGTATCACAGGATCCATCTTTGATTGTTTGAGCTTTAACTCTAATTCCTCCAATACCATGGTTAAAGCAAACTGTGATAGAAGCAAAGAGCAACGATAAAACTGTCTTCAGACTTTTTGCTTAAATAAATCTGCTTATATTCTTGTTTGAATGTCATAGTTTTTTCATGTAAATAACCCACTCATAAAATGTTTAAATGTGATATTATGTTAGTAAAATCTTAAGTGGTTGTTTATGGTAGAGTGCATGCAATCTGAACTACACCACCTTCTTTTACTCAAACTACTTTTATCTAACTGCAAAGTAAGAACATTTGAATTTAAATTAAAGCAGGTAAATGAAAGGGAAACAACAACAGCAGATAAACTAAAAAAAAGGGTTGCCTTACCCCTAATGTGATGCACTCAGAGGCATGTTTGGGAGGGTAGAATTCAATCTTATTAAGTAATGATTTCAACCCAGAAAGACTCATGCAGAAGACAAGCAGCAATTTGAGTTTTATTGATATGAGACACATATTCTTTGATGTTCAGTCCTGGAAGGAAAATTATGATGATACGATTGAGCAGATGAATTAGGATAGATAAGTCTTCCCACTGATGGTGAATAGGTGAACGAAGGAAGAAGGGAGTCAGATGAAAACATGGATGATGGTGGAGATAGACTGGAGCAAAAAAGCATTTGACAGAACATAGTCTTTTTAAAGAAGAGTTCTAAATAGTGAATGATCATAGCAGAGGTGTGCACATGGCTGATATACCCCCCCAAAAAAGATCTAAAATGAAGTAATGCCCCTAATTTCAGCAGGTAAATAAGATGATTGGACTTGAGACAAGATTATACAGTATTTCTTATTTTAAGCATATTTTTTTTATTCCATTGGCAAATGTTCTTACTAACCTACTCATATCAAAGGAAAATGCATTTATTTAAAGACAAATTTACTTATCTGTACTTTAGTTTTTGCTGTGCAGCGCCAGAATGTTAGAGAGATGAGAGTTGAGGCTGTATTTAGTCTTTCAGTCTGCATTTTTGCTTAAACTTAATTTAAAAATAGATATTAAAACACACATAAAACTGTTCATGACGTGGTATTCTTTAGGTGATGAACTTTACTTTAAGTAGGTCTGATTGATTAAAAAACAGCAATCGTTAGCTTTATATCATTATTTTCTATTTCACAAGTGAGTTTTTTGTGTTTGGTTTATAATTATTAGCTAAATGAAAATAGAGATAAAAAAGCTGTTTACAAATTGTGTAACAGCCTGCCTATAAACTAATATTACTGGACTGAGAAAATGTTGCCTTGGTATTGAAGGATGAATAGCTTTCAGGAAGACTTCCATTGCTGCCGTCGTTATACTAATGTGTTATAAATAACCATTCACAACACATTTATCATTCTAAGTCTGTTTGATAGTCACAAGCTGTGAGGCACAAATCCACACTGGCTCATTTACTATCATTACCTTAAACTCAATCAGACTGCCTAAGTGGTTATTGTAATTTAGCTGAGTACTCCTGCGGGTGTCTTTAGGGCTGATGGAAAACATTTCTTTCTCCTGCTGCTTGAGAAATGTGCTCCCTCTTCTTTTATTCTTTCTTAATTAGGCTCCTCAGAAGCGCAACTCCATTGAGCACACTAGGATAATTGAGCGCAATGGGAGGGCGTTCATTTCATGGAGCATCTGTTCACAGAACCAGACGAAATATTTGGACATCTTCGGTGCTCACTTGTGTAATTCCAACAAAGGTGGAAATTCAATATCCGTTTATTGTGCTGCTGTAATAACTGGACCTAAGTGAAGAAACACCTGAATCTGATTTTACTTGACCACATTTTTCATGGACACATGGAAACACAATTTTAGAAAAAGTTGAGCTGAAAAACAGCTGCAGCTACTTCCTGATTCACTTAGCAGGCTTTCTCTCAAATTCGTCCTTTTAATGAAAAATAATGGCTCCATGAAAACCAGCTGAAATATAGGATTGTTTTTCTTTGTCTTTTTTATCAAATTAATTTTGTTGAATTTACTTTAAAATGTTTCTGTTGGCAATTAATTAACCTTAAATCTATGATTTGTTCGTTTGGTTGATCACTCTATTATGTCAGGCCTGTAAAGCACCAGAGGATTGATATTTCCTCCTTGCTGACTGATTTGAACTAAAACAAGAATCCCACATCACCGTTTAGCTTGTAGATTATGATCTAAGGAAATGAACCTAAAAAGGTGTCACTGCAGGTGATGAAAAGGCAGGCCCACCCGGCAGTAAAGTCAAGCCATAGGATTGTCTAAACAAACTTTAAAGCATTTGCTTTACATCTTAATGAGTGCCTTAGGGCTGGGTCCATTTAAATGTTTTATAATCCAAAAAATAGAAAGTAGACTCAGAACAGACCAAAAAATACATTACCTTCATAACAGACTATTTGTGTTTCACCTTAGTTAATGGAATCCAGGTACGATAGTCTAAAATGTATAACTGTTGTTTTATATCATGGTTTATACCTGTTTGGACCCGTCCCCTAATGACCAGCCACTACTGCTCACTTTAACTTTGGTTATTTTCTTATTGTCTTCGTCCTGCTGTGTTTTAATTCTGTTTTGGGGTCCTGTTTTTTCTATGTAGTCAATACCTGGGTATTTAGTTGAATTTCTCTGGCCGTCTACTTATTTCACTCTAAGTCCCTGCTTTCCCCTACAGCTGCACTCTGTATCTGCTGTCTTGCATTTCAGAAACCAAACCTCCCCATCATTTAATCCTCTATTCAGCCTTTCTCTGCCAGATCCTCCGATTGCCAAACCCATTATTGCTCCCGTTATCCTGCAGTTTTGTTGTCTAGATTAGTTTGGTGGTTCATGTTTCCTCTGGTATCCTTATAGCTTTAGTTCTTCTCTGCCTTTGTTTCACCATTATTGCTTGTTGAGGCTCTGTTAATTAAAATAAAGTTTTAATCGTCATTCGGAAATCGTCCCTCCTCCATTTTGTTCCTCCACTACATAAACAGTAAACTATTGACTATCATGGTTAAAAGCTTTTGGAGTAGCCAGTTTTTTTATTATTATTATTGTTTATTCTTGTTTATCTGTTTGTTTCAGTGGTTTACTAAATAAAAAAATAATTTAAATGTCCTTTTTAAGATTATTGTTTAAGCTCTATGGGCCTTTATGTTTGTATTTTTTTAAGTAGGTAGACAGGAAAGAGGGTTGGGGAGGGGTGAGGTCACCAGGTGGGGACTTGCCCCAGGACTAAAGCGTTTGCACATGGGTTACACATTTAACCCCTGCACCACCTCCTACCCAATCATTTAAAAAAATATTTAATTGGTTTTAACTGAAAATATGTTGACATTATATATAAAGGGTCCTTTACAGAAACACTGGTCACAGCAGAACGCTCAGTCAAATATTTGTGAAGTTTAAATATAATTATGTTTCCTTTTTTTTTGTTATAATTTCTACAATTTAGCGGGATTGCAAAAACGAATTCCACTGGGAGGCTTGATGTCACCATCTGAGTCCATCCTGACCATCTCCTTTCATTAATGCTCAGAGATGTTTGCTGGCTTCTATTAAGCCATCTGCTTTGTGAGAATTATCCACAGGATTTGAGCCACTGTGATATCAGTTGGCTTCATGATATGATCCTCCATAATGCTACAAAATCCAACGATCATCACTGGAATGTGTTTGTACTGTTGGAAGAAGCTGCTCTTTGAGGACATTGAGATCCCATTCTTTATTCATGTGATTGTTTTTTGACAAACCCTTTGAAGAATGTTCTCCCAGGATGACAACTAACGCCCCATACTGCATAGGTTGTGTCAGATTGCCAAACTGTGGGTATAACAGTGATATGATGGTGGTACTTATATTTACTTTTCCAGAAAAACACTTTTTTCAAATATCCAAGACATTGAGAAAGAGGATTTATACATTTTCACCAGCCTTCTTTTGTACGTATTTTCTTTTCTTAGAGAATTTCAGTAATACTAGATGTTTTTTGAAAAGAGTTGCTTTGTTTGTTACTATTCTTTTCCCAATAATATTGTTCAAGAGTCTTTGACTCAATATGTGTTCAGCAGGGTGCATATACTTACTTCCAGCCAATGCGGGACAAACACGATTCTGTAGAACAATCCTCAGTAGAAAGCACTTCTGGTGGTTGTTAGATAGTTGCAATTACTTCAGTGTTTTTCAGTGCAACTGAATCGGTTGCCCTATGGCCGGTGTACGCCGTACAATACCGGACCATCACAGAGGAAAGTTAACAATTTGGGGAAAATCAATGAGTAATTTTGGTTCTAAATATGTGCTTTTACAACCAAACATAACCTGTGTAAAATATCTAACACTGACAGATATTTAGTATGACTTTCTCACACTATGGCAGATTCTAGTGCTTAATCAGGCAATAGAAATCCACCTGTCATCTTAAGTACTAGTTTATTATGTAACGTAACACCAAGTGTGTGTTTTTATCTGTATTTCCCTCATTTATTTATCCAACATATCAATTGAGAAATTGTAGCAGTGACCATTAGTGACATTTCAGACACTAAATCCAATGAAAAATACATACCTCATTCGTCTATAAAACTTTCCTTTCTTCTCTGGCCATACTCACACCCTCATTTTCTTTTTCCTTCACAATTAGTTTTAATTCTTTTATGGACATCGATGCTTCAGTCACAGGGGCTGCTTTCTTCTCATCATTCATTGTGTTTCTCTCCTGTAGTGAATGATGTACACTAATAAAGCTTCTGTATGTCATAATTGATTTAGTAGTAATTGGTTATCATATAATATCTATACATGATACTTGATGCAGTGCAGGGTGTTTATTCCAGTGTGTTTATTGCGCGTCATGGAACTGTCTGATAAGATTGCTATTCAGCAGGCAATCTTCACCACGCTGATGCCTGTAGTGAGTTGCCGTTTGTTTCAACCCACAAAGGGGTGACACATACCAACAACCAAGGGATAAAGACAGCGCAATTTCAAATGATTGAAATTATGTTTTATTTGATTGGTCTGAAAAGGAAATCTGTTGCTGTATTCTGTGGGGGAGGAAGGGACAGACGGTTGTGTGAAACAAATGAAATAAGCATAACAAAACACTTCCTGACCAACCTAGAGCTAAAGGACCAAATCAAACAAAAATAAAAGACCTAGCTTACTTATCTAAAAAGTGGTTATCAAAACATACAGAAGGTGGAATGAAAAGGGTAAACTAGACATCAAGCAGACTACTTGCAGGAATGTACAGGGTACCCCAAATACCTAGTCCACACACCGCCCACAACATACCTGAAGTTCGCAGCATCCAGATCCAAACACTAGAGTCAGTAGTTGGATATGGAGGTGTGTGAATGAAGAGAGCAGCCTCCAGAGTGATCACATTGAACTGCCTTTAAAGCAGAGCTCCTATAGGTGCAGCTTATCCAAGTAATTATGGGAGAGCCAATGGTAATGAAGGATTCAACCACTCCCTAATTAGTGCTGATCAGGCAATTGACACAGCAAAACAGAAAGGAGGAGTGTCTGCATGTAACACTGTTAATGTGATGATTCCCTTTCAACATTCACCTAGTAAAAGTGATTCAGGGGGCATGCAGGTGGGCAGTGGTTAGCACACACGACCCATGTATGAAGGCCTTAGTCCTTGACGCGGGCACCCCAGGTTCGAATACAGTTTGTGGTTCTTTCCTGCATGTCTCTCCCCCTCTCTCATACCCCCTTCCCTGTCAGTCCGAAAAATGAGCCACTATGCCGCATTAAACTAATTGGGATTTTAGGAGCTGTACAATGTGAATTCAACAATCTTAACACCTTCATCTCAATCATGTTTAGTTTGTAACCAAAGGTGCTCAGGCTCGGGACGATATTGCCACTGAGGCCTATGAGGAGGAACTGGACATGGGAAGATCTGGCTCCTACATCAACAGCAGCATCACATCTGCCTGGAGCGAGCACAGCTTGGACCCAGAGGACATACGGGTGATGCAACTTTTAAAATCATGAGTACAAGCAGAATTTGATTTTCACTGGTTGATTCAAAATATGCATGTTTTATTTCTGCTACTACATGATGTTACTGTAGAAGGATCTCACCAATCTCTAATTTCTGAAATAGTTGTTATGGCAGATGTAACGGGCCATGAAATGATATGAATATTTACACCTCTTTTCTCAGGCTTTATTGTTTGAGACAATTAAATAGTTTTGATCTTAAGCCTTATTCTGCTGCAAAAAACATTATCTGGAGACTCCTTGCAATGAATAAATTCCCCACCCCTGTCTGTTTTTTTTATGTGGCGGACAGTACAACCACAGCCAAAGGTTTAGCTAACATTTACAATATAGTGCTGAGTTGGATGCACTGTGTATTACGTAACATCTGTTCAGTGCTGTGTGCCATTGCTGATACCAGCCAGCTGTGTAACAAAGGGCTACAAACAGAAGAAAATGATTCTTACAACACAGTGCAATGATGCGATCCACCGTCGCCAGACGTTCTGATTTGTGTTTGACTGTGCTGCATTTTTCATTTTTGTCTTATTGTCCCATAAAATCACAACAATGTCCCACATTTGACTGAGGACAAAAAGAAGAAAACAAAATGCAAAGTGTGCTCCATGTCCCGACCAACCTGCACTCAGTGCTCTATAATAAAACAAAACAAGTAAAGGGTTTTGATAAATATTAATAAATACCATTTTTATCAACATCTTTTTTTATTTTTCTGTGTCTTAAACCTTGGCATACAGTAATCCCATCATTTCAGCAACCATACCTTAAGATAATGGCTGGGTTGGTTGTATTTTACTCTCTAGCGCAACCCAGAAGAAAAAATATCACACAATCAGTTTCTGTCCTTAAGCTCAATCTTACGAGAAATCCACCTTTAATCTTGTAGAGAAAAATAAATAACTTGAAGGTTTTGACGTAGTCTCATGCAGTTATGAATCTTCCAGTGTGGCCAAATCAGAGCAATCCTGCAAAGAAGAGTGGTCAAAATTCCAGGGATAAACAGTGACAAAAAAAGACTTGTTGTCAGGTGGCTGCTCAGTCATTGAATGAGACAGATGACATCACTAATCATCAATCACAGGTGATCGGTTGGTAGATCTGTTCAGGCTTCACCTGAACTGAATTTCCCTTTGGGGAATAATGAAGTATAATTGAGTTGAATTGGATCAAGCTTTGTTTGTTGAAAAAACTGTGACAAAAGACAAAACAACTCCTTAAGGGTGTAAACACTTATTAACATTTTTTTGAATAACAGGTGTTAAAATATAAGTGGACATTTACACAATTCTCATGTAGGAGGAGCTGAAGAAGCTCTATGCCCAGCTGGAGGTCCACAAAAGGAAGAAGATGCTCGCCAACAACCCTCATCTTCAAAAGAAGCGCAACTCAAAGAAAGGACTGGGTCGCACCCTGATGAAACGGATCACAGAGATCCCAGAGACCATGCACTTGCACCGCCAGTGCAGCCGAGACGACGGCAGTGAGCACGGCAGCAACCGGGGCACACTGAGGAAAAACCACCTGGAGTCGAGCTGTCAAGGTAAGTCTGCAGCTATGCATGCAATCTGTTCTGGGGAGCAGCTGAAAAAGATGATTTTGTAGACCAGGGGTCTGTAACCTGCAGCTCTGGAGCTACAAGTGGCTCTTTGGACCCTAGATAAATATAGTAGCTAATATGAGAACCAAATAATGTTTTTAAATGAGGTATAATAAAATGCACTCATCTTGAGGATTTGCACAGGTTTTTAAAAGATTGAAGGTGACTTTTCCCAAAAGAATAAATGAAATAAACCGATGATATGTTTATGTTTTGGGGATTTTTTAGATCCATTTTGTTGTCATTACCTTGGAAACCTTTTCTAAACATCATTTCTGCACATAACATCATATAAAGGAAAATGCATACATTTTATGTTTTTTCCTTTCTTCAAAACCAAAAAATTGAAAGAAAGGATAACAGATTTGTTACAGCAGATATTTAACTAAATTTATAAATTGCTTTTTACTAATAGGTTGTGTTGGGTTAAAGAACCCTGTTCTAGACTGTGTTTTCTAACTGAATTTTAGCTTAATAATAGCATGCTACCAGGAAAGAAGATAGAAACAAGTTAAGTACTTACTTTGTTACTTTTGTTCATTGACTTATGCATAAGGAGCACTGCCGGCTGGTAAGTTCTACAGTCATAGGGTTTATATGTCGTGATGCTGATGGTTTGTTTTCCCACCACTCATACTGGTGATTTGCACAAAAGGGATAATATAATGTCTCAGACTTCCTCCACATCCTTTAAAATAATCTTATCAACACTTAGCTGATTGAACTGGTCTACTAAGTGTTCAGTCTAGACAATAACAGATGCTAATGATCTTAGTAGTTTTTGTTTTCCCTTCATATGATGAAAATATTCAAATTATCGATTGATTTGACAAAAAAAACCATTATGTTCACTTTTTTAATGATCAAAGAACAACTCTCCTAAAACAGAAGACCAATTACACATCTTTTAACAATTCATTTTAGTTTATTTATAAACCACTAATTCACAACATGTTATGTCAAGGCACTTTACAGAGACAATTCAATAAGATCACATTTGTTCAAAATTTTCTATCCCAGGAAAACTATCTGATTGTGTCGACTCATTAACTTGATAGCAATCCCTCACACCAAAGATGCGTGTAGCAACAGTGGAGAGGAAAAGCTCCCTTTTGACAGAATAAACCTCCACTTCACGGAGAGAGAAACAGACATAGAGCAGGTAAAATAAGTATTAAACACGCCACCATTTTTTTCAATAAATATATTACTAGAGGTGCTGTTGACATAACATTTTCACCAGATGTTGGTAACAATCCATGATATCCACATATACAAAACCTCTAGAAATATATTTATTGGGAAAAATGGGGGTGTGTACAATACTTATTTTACCCGCTGTACTGGTAACTGTTAACTAGCTCCACAGGTGGCCCGTCCAGCAAAGAAAGCCAGGCAGATGAGGTCTGAGCCAGTTCTCATGTCAAAGGAAGAGGAAACAAAAGCAGAAAGTTACGAATCATGCAGGTTTTTATGTCTTCAAGACATGCCTGTAGTCTATGTGAAGGTGCAATTTCATAAGGATTTATAGACAGATATAGCTGAGTATCATCAGCATAACAGTGGAAATAAATCCCATAAATCCCCTGTCTAATAATTCTACCTTTTGGGAGCATAAATATAGTAAAGACAATTTGCCCTAGCACTGACCCCTGTGGTACTCCACAGTTTACACTAGAGCTTGAGTAAGATTTATCATTAATTTGAACATATAATCCTCTCATCCTCTTGTAGATGTTTTTTTATCTATGAACTTTATATACATAATGCCACACTTGAATGTTGGCAATCACACAGAAATACCTTTTTGCTCAGCACCACAATTTTGTGGTTTTCTCTTTGCTGGGTGAATAAAGCAAAAAACAATGGCTTTGAGTGTCTCCATGTATAGTGTTTGTGTAATACACACATTTTAAATGAGCATGTTAAAGTCATTAATGTCAAACAGAAGATGGATTGATACCTTTTGTACCCATTGAGCAATAAAGCAGTCTAACTGGAGACTGATGAATCCTGAGTGACAGCATAAATGTTTGAATATCTCATAGTTCATGTTTTATGCTTTATGCACATAGTACACATACATCTCTCCAGTATGAAGTAAAATGTTTCAGTCTCACAGTAAATAGGGCACAGCTAGACACTTTCTCTGAATAATGATAGATAGGTTCAAAAAGTATAACCTACTTAATTTGACATCAAAGAACATGTGTCCTTCTTTTACACTTCTCTGTTTATAAATCTCTTCCCAGGAAAACTTCGAGGCGACTCTCTGAAAAACAAGGTCACGGGAATGACAAAGTCACTCAGCTTTGACCATGTTTGTGAGCAAGATGCAGAAACTGGAAGCAAAACGGGCTCTGTTCCAGGAGACAAAACGACTCCTGTTGGAGGCCGCGGAGAGGGGTCTCTTTTAGGATCTTTCATTAGCCGTAGACACAAGAAGCAGCTGCAACCAGCTGGGACTCTGCCGAGACTAGAGCCCGCTGAGTCCACTGAGTCTGTTCCACTTTTCTGGAAGTCGGCCAGCGCTCACAACCTCACCCATGAGAAAAAACCCATCCACCTGCGGACCTCCATCATGCAGAAATCTCTAAGTGTGATTACCAGTGCCAAGGAGAAGATGCCAGTACTTTCTAACAAGACTCAAAGTGTTGAAGATGCCAGTAAGAAGGGTCAGAAGGCACCAGGGGAAAGAACTCTGTCAGAGGTGGATGAGATACCTGAACATTTCCCCAAAATGATCATTAGCCAGTCAGTGGAGTACTCCAAGACTCCCATGAAGATGGGAATAATGAAACAACAGGTAATTCTAAGCACACATATTGGAAACCGATGCACATTCATTCATCTTTAACTGTATAACTTCATATCATGTTGCAACTGCAATGGATTTTCCTGGAGTTTTGCTCTACAGACCAACACAAAGTTCTAAACTAGAAGGGAAATTCAACATAGACATTTCTATAGGTAAAATCCAGAGAAGATTGACATACATGTGTAATTAGCTCCTTTAAGTAATAACTTTTAACTCTGGACTGACACTTTTTGCCAGCTTCTTTTTCTAACACATACCTGGATGTGGGCTGTGAATTCCCATCACAGCTCTTAAATCTAGGTCTGAGGTTTGATAGTGTCATTCTAAAACTAAATATTCTTTGATCTAACCATTTCTTTGCAGCTCCTGGTCTGTCTTTGGTGTCATTATCCTGCTGGAAAGTGATCCTTCACCCCTACTTTAAAGTGTTTTATAGTCTCTAACGGGTTTTCTCCCAGGGCCTTTACTGGACCCCCATGTATTTAGCTTATGTCTTCAAATCTATCCTTATGACCTTCCACAAACCTATACAACCTCCTCATTTTCACGCCATGCTTTTCTTGCACAAATTGTCATTTTAGATAGAGGCACATCTTGTTGGGTTGGCAGTTATTGCATACTTATTTCACATTCAGATGATGGACTGAGCAGTTCTCTCGGAGATGTTCAAAGCTTGGGGTATTGTTTTATAAACTCATCCTGCTTTAAACATCATAACTTTATCCTTGACTTGTGTGTTGTAGGCTTTGGTCTTCATGACACTCTTTTTTGTTCACTAATGTTGGGATTAGATTAAACTCAGGTAGACTCTTTTTTTCTATTATTAGAGGACTTTAAATTCAAATTCTTTGCATGGCATTTTATTCAAGAGTGTTATAGTAAAGAGGACTGAAGTGAAACACACTATTCAGTTGATCCATCAATCAGTTTTCTATACTAGATCAATTCTGTTCAGGGTCATGGTTGGTCCAATGCTAATGAAAACATTTAGTTTATGGTTGATTTAAGAAGCTTGAATTATTTATACAATTGAAAATCAGATAGAATCGTACTTTTGTGTTATTCTACTAAATTCCATCTCCTTACTAACATTTACAATATCCACACTATGCTAGGGTGACACTTTTTTTTTATATCTGCGCCACTGTGTAAGACTGTGAAAACCTATGAATCAGTCTGACAACAGTTCTGAATTTATTTATGCTGTTTCTGACATAAAAAGGAGAAATGTATAGCCTTCTATTGGCAAATGTAATATAACAAATATATATATATATACCTGTTTTCTACTTAAATATTTAGCATCTTTTTTTTCAATTAAAGTAAATTGGGATGCAACTTATGCAAAGGTCTCTCTATTTAAAACTTCCTGTTAGACTATGCTTGGAGACAGAGAGATGGTAATGTTACACAAGAGATAAGATATTGATTGCCTTGGATTTCTGTTTCAGGAAATCAGCAATGACATGATACTGTGGTTTCCTGAGTATAATAGCAAAATAAATAGATTTAATAATATGATATGACAGCTACATGGGGCATTTTGAAATCTAATCAAAACTTTTACTCTTAATAATTGTTTAATTCAATATTGTATGGATTCATTGTTAAATCAGTTTATCTCAGTCTGAAAAAAATGCCCCTCTCATTAAGAGAAAATGCCTTAGCTTGACAGGCAAACTGAGTAGGTACTTATGGCTTCCAAACTAATAAGGGGAACCCAAGAGCATTAAAAATGTTATGTTCTTTTTTAACTGATACATCAGAGATATTTGTTTCAAATAAGCTTTTAACTCTTGGTTTTTAATATGTAGCCTGTGAATCAGTGAAGTCAGACTACAGAAAATTATAGAGTAAAATGCTGTACTGATAAAACTCTGCTAAGTTGCAAATGTAAACACACATGCACCTATTTTAAGACAAGTAAACCTTCTGAAGATCAGGTCCGTAGCCTTCTTGCTATTAGTGTGAAGATACCTCTTTCTTTCAGCCTCCAGGGCATGTCATTGAAAATGAAAATTTTTATTTATTGTACCCTTTTAAATGTCTGCTAACACTTTTTCTCCAATATTTAATCCACCCGTGAAAATAAAAGAATATAACTGATCATATGATTAAAAACTAGATAACTTCCATCAGCAATCCATCACATTTCTGGTAGATGTCAAGACACTTTAAAAACTTGTGCAAGTCACATACAGTTATGTAAAAGTGATGTATATAATAAAGACATCCTCATCCTCACAATGGAGGACCAAAACTGAAAGAGGAAGCAAAAACAGAGGAAGAGGAAAGAAAGGAGTCAGAAATGCAAATGGAAAAGGAAAAAGATAAGTAGAGGAAACAGAAAAAAAGGCCTGTTTAAGGAAGGGAAAAAGCAAAACATATTCCCTTTCTCTTTCTCTCTCATTATATATAGAATAGCCCCAAGTTGATTTATTTTAAGAACATATACAACTTTGGACCACTTCTGAACTCAATCTTTTAACATAATCACCTTAATGTCATTGTTTTCTCATGTTTGATGACATATTTGTTTTTCAGGTGAGTGGCAGTCAGCCATCCATTTGCTCCGAGACAGGAAGGAGCCTCTATGATGTGTCGGAGGTTTGTCCGTGGGAACTGGATGAAGCTCAGACTCCTACTGAGTCAAAGACCCAGAAGCATGTGTCCATTGCTCCAGCAGAACCCGCTCCGGGTCGAAGAGGCAGTAGCAGCAGCTCAGGAACTGCCAAAGTCAGTCGATCTCAACAGAGGCAGAAACCTGGACAGTCTCCATCCAACAAACGGCGCTCCAAGGAGAAAGGAGCAGAAAGGGAGGAGAGGAAGTCTCGGCCACCAAAATCCCCTCTCCCTCTCAAGCCAGATGTGAGCCCCTGGGAGTTTGATGAGCAGCCCATGGTGGGAGGAGATTCCGACTCCATCTCCCCTGACAGGATCAGGAGAAAGAAAAGTGTTACACCGACTGATGGGAAACCTAAAGGACTCCACTCAGACCACTCCAAGTCCACAGGAAGCCTCTTACAGCCCCCATCCTTAATGGTGGAAATCACCCCCTGGGATTATGGAGGCCCACCTTCCCCTAAGCAGGAAAAAACCTGCAACAGTCCCATCTTGCACAACAAGAAACGTAAGGGCTCCTCCTCATCCAACCACAAATCTGAGAAGGATCGAGCGAGGGAGAAAAGCAAGGAAAGGCGTAGCTCATCCAGCAAGCCCCTGTCGGAAAGGAGACGGGTCAGCCAGTCCTCCGAGGGCGGAGGGATGGTTTCTGAGAGGAGGAGGAGCTCAACCAGAGACGCCGAGGTTTTCTCCCGTGACAACGAGCTCTCGCACGTGCACAGCGGCATGGCTCAGACTAAAAAATCCCCTGAAAAGAAGAAAGAGAAGGCTTTGCGCAGTAGTTATAAACCTGCAGTTCTAAGCAGCGCAAAAATGGTTGATGTTTGCCCGTGGGACTTTCCAGAGAAGGATTCAGGGGAGAGGGCATGATAACTGTTGGGATGATTTGATCTTTTTGTACTCGCTGACTGAGAGCTCAGAGAACAAAGAGAGGCTAAAAATATACCAGTGTATTTGGTACATTTTTTTTCTTCTCTTCTTGTCATCCAAGTGAAAAGGGCCTTGTGAGTCCTTTAGGTCTTCTGTCCAGACAGACCTATTTACAGAGCTCTGAAAGCAACATTGTCACTTTAAAAAGGACATTTATTTTATCTGCACACCTGCCTGCACATCTGTCAGAGTTTGTATGTTTTATCAGCTTTGATACATCTTGAAGGTATGTAAAAGATTCATGCCTGTGCTAGTAAGCTGAGCAGACAATCATCCAACTGTAAAACCCGAGTTTCTCAGCCTGAGCTCACTGCTTGTTGAAAAACACACAAGGAGCAAAAAGAAAAACTTCAGGAGAAAGGAGAACATGGGCTCAGAGGCTCTAAGACACAGGAGTAAAACAACAGACACCACTTCAGTTCCTTGTCTTTGGGCAAAATGCATTATTAATAGGAAGAAAACGATGTGTTAGATTAACCAATCTTGGGAATAACATAGCTTTGTACTACAGCTTAATGAAGAAAATGGTTTGGGTAAAGATTCTTCATTTGAAACGCCTTGCAAAAGCAGTCTTATCCCTAAAATCTTCTTATTTCCTCATGCTACATTCACAACCTGGTGCATATTTATTAAGCCCCCATTATTATAATATCCTTTAATAAAAAAAATAAAATAAAATAAATTTACACAAATATTGATTCATGGCTCTCTAGACAAGAAAAAATAGATCACTTTTTATATGTATAAATGTACATGAAGTTCAAACATGTATACCAATTTGGTTCGTTATGAAACCATGCTGTCAAATTTTTCCAACAGGTAAAAGGTTTTTCTGTCTAAGGGAAACTTGAAGCAATCTTTTTTACTGAGTAAGCATGTGGCTACAGTGGGAAGAAAAATTACAATTTAACAGAAGTCCAGAAGAACCAGGCTCCATGCTTGCGACCATCTATCATATCTTATTAATGGTTGCAGAGAACTGGGCACAAAAAACACAGAAGTCCTGGTCTAGGAATATTTTTTTAAAAAGTAAAGAGTCGTTTAAGTGGCTTCACCTAGAAAAGAAACACTGGTTGACATAGACACATAGAACTTGCAGTAGTATAAAAAACAAACCTATAGTAAACATATAGTCAGTGACTGTGTTGATATTTTAACAATTCATTTTCCTCCTAATTTAGAAATAAGTGCAACATTTTGTTGGTCTGTCATGGAAAGTATCAATAAAACATAATGAACTAGTGTTTTAATGTATCAAAATGGGAAATGAATACTTTTGCAAAGCTCTATGTATTTTCTTTTTCATTGCATGGGGTAAAACTATCCAGCATCAACTAATTAAATGTATACTGGTGAACTTGTTCTCAAATATGACAGTGGGAGTCTAGATGTTGTTGCGTCCGGTATTTGTTCATTAACGAAGAACATGATGTTTTTGAAATGGCGTACGTTGCTTTCAGATGTGTCCAAATGCATTTCATATGGCATGCTGTTTACAGTTGAGCAGTACTGGAGTTGTTATTTGCTGTTTACTCTAATCTCCTGGCTCTCCTGGGTTCACATATTCTTATTGGTATATAGAAGCATTCTTTTCATCAAAAGCTGTAGTTTTCCACACACAGAGTGAAAAACAAAGGACCAAAGCTGAAACTGCCTACCATGGATGTTTTGAATAATGCATTTGGTCCCCTCCTTAGCCCATTTTATCCGCCTGGATGCACTTTCCTCTTACTATTGCACATATTCAGTTGCTAAAAATCCCATTGCATGACTTTTTTTTTCTTTCTTTCTTCCTCTCCAACAGAGTGTAAGTAATTAATCATTGTGGCATCATCTCCAACATAAACAACAACAGTCAGGCTGTCTGTCCTGTGATCAGCCACCCACCACTGACAGCTCATGCCATTGTGTCAAACAGCACTAAGCTCAGCGCCAGGACGGTTGCGTTTGCATGGCAGCGAGAATATGAAGACCCCGTCAATTCACGACAAACATCAGATAACCACCACATATCTTATGATATAGTTAGCGAATATTTTTGAAGCACATTTATAGATGTACCGAATATTGCACTTGGTGTGTAACATGAATGGCTTCATAATCTGATCATTTTTTGTATTGGACTGCCCTCATTTGCCAACTACACGTTACCTATTGCTTGTTATCCAATATATTGTGGCTCCAACAGCTTACAAATGGTTGTACCCTCCACATGCTATTATTTATACAATGTATTCTGATTGTGTTGCATGTACATACAGTACAAACTGTTCTCAATTGGGATTAAAGGTTTCTACAAAAGTAAACTTGCTAGAGCTTTCATTGTAATAATAATAAAATGTTTGTAAATAAATATCCCATACTGCTGTCTAAATATGAATTTCTTCAGCAGTAAGCCGTCATTTCGATGAGACAATTTTCTCCATTAAAAACTCAAATTTACTTCAACTGCAGCTTGTCTGAGAGCTCGATAAATATTCTTCAGTGTAAAACAACACATCCTGTATTTGTCAAAGCCGACACTGCTTATTCAAATTAAGTCTCTTAGTGTGAATTCTATTTAGAACTGTTAATACAACAATGCCACCATATGGCACGATGGAGTTACTGCATGTTGTTTACTTGCAACATACAATACCCCTAATAAAAATTGCAACTTTAATGCCATTGGATTGATTTTGTCATCACAGTCTAATTACTATGAGTTATAACAGAAAAGCTTTTCCAACATACATATAAGCAGGTGTGAAATTCAGACTTCTGCTTCCATAGTTTTGCTAATGGGCGATTCTGGACAGGGGGACCAACTAGGGCTTGGGTCGCTGTAGAACTGGTCCTGGCCCTTGTACTGAATATATAATTCTGAATCATTTTGTTATTATAATGTGTGATGGCACAGAAACTGTAGCTGATTTGTTCATTGGACCGATTGAAGTTTTTACTTTTGCAGTTTTACCTAAACACTGATTTAAAATTTCTGGTGTTTCACCTTTAGCTTCAGCCATATTGAGATCGGATCACAGCTGTTTCTTCATCTGCTATATCAGAAGAAGCCAGTACATGTCCCACCTACATGTCCCTGTCGGTATGCACAAATAATTTCAATCCTTGGTGGGACCGAGGAGAGAACCACTCACAAGTCTTGTTCAACAGAGAATGCCAGTTAACACAGGTAGGTGGTGGGGAAATGAAGTGGTTGATGGCGTGGTGGGGATGGTTGGGTATTCTGATGCACAAACAAGCCAAAATTGATCTCTAAATCTTAGTTTTAGTTTGCGGCCCAAACAGAGCTCTGCGCTCTCCTCTCTCTCCTTTATAGTGAGAAGTGAAAAACATACATTTTTACAATTAAGTCCCATTAATCAATAAACAGAGAATTTTGGGTAAATGTTTTACAGTGACACCTAATGTGCCCATGTATTTAGTCCTACGTGGTACAGATGACACTGATTTTTAAAATATACTGACAAAGAGATGATTAAAGTGTCAGAATCTCTGATGTTTGTTTCTTTTTCTTCTTTATTAGCCCACCAATTTAATATGTTGCATTTGTATGTGTAGAGTATACATGTAGACTTTTTTCTGTCAGATTTCTGTTTCAGACATCCCTGTTTTTTTCTATTTTTCAGTTCAGCTTTATTCTATATTAATTAGTCCTTCCTTTAGCTACTCTACCTTCAATCTTCCTCAGATGCTGCTAGTTTTGCGTGGTTAGCTCTTTTGTTTGTCTTGATGTTTGCTTCAGTATTAAAGCTCTGCTATTATCATTGTTCTGCACTGAATCCTTCCATTCCTCAGCAATTTATTTTACAAAGTTCCTTGCCTGTGTTCTTTGCTCTGATCCTACTTGTACTTACCAGTAAGTTTTTGCATTGCACCATTTCAACTCACTATCTAGCTTTCACATTTCTGTTTGCGTTTTGGTCCAGCCCTAACTCACAATGACAGAAACACCTGGATTATAGAGTGGGATCATTTTCTTTATTTCTCACTTTTAGATGTAGACTGGCATCTGCTCAATACCTAAAGCTGCTAATTGTTCATTGACTGATTACTAAAACTACATCTTTAAATAAAAGTAAAATCTGTATTTTTTTATACTCAAAGCAAACTAAGTGATTTATTTCATATTTCTTTTAAAGACATATTTGTCCACTATATTGTGGCTTACACAGCAGTGGGAAAGATGTCCAGCACACAGCCGCTTATACCCTGTAGTCACTGTAAACAAGAATATTAATAGGAACTTTTGAAAAAAAACAATGTGTTTTTTTAGTAGCTGCAAAATATTCCTAGAGAAATCTGTAAAGAAAAGCCGATTCATGAGCTCACAAAGCATAGACTGCAGCTGGACTCAGAGCTTTCAGACAGAAGCTGACATGGGCAAAAAGTCTTTTATACTCTAACGTTAAAACAGACCTAAAACACAGATAGAAGATCCATATCTGGGCTATAGAGAAAAAAAATAATAATAATTGTTGTTCAGTTACCCAAAGTCCTCGTTTAAGGCAAGAGTTGCATTTAATTTTCAAATCAATGCACCAGATTCTGGAGAAAGATTATATAGAATCTACTTTTCTTCACAAAAGTCAGTAGACCAACTAATAATATATAGAGGTAAATACTGCCAATAAATAAGCTGAGTTTTTAAATAAGCTCTATTTCTACTAAAACATGTTTTTATAATATTAATATTGTGATAAATTTTCTTGGAAAAAAATACACTGTGGTTTTCTATGGCTGAGCATATATATTTTTTGTTGCTTCAATAAAGAAACCTTTTAAAATGATCAGATATTTTTAAAAATCAGGAAAAGGCAAAAGTGCTGACTGAAAAGATGAAGACAAGGATGGAAACAGACAACAATCGTGTTGCAGTGAGCAGGTAATCTGAACCCACATATAGGTAAATCAGCAGAAATTATTGTTCAATTAAGACTTTTTCCTTTTTGTGTGAGTAAATAGGAAAATACATACAGATTCGTTTGAGCTGAATAAAAGTAAAACTAGATGCCTTGTAAATGTGCCAAAATACAGGCTGATCCAGTGACTGTATGAATTATAAACAAAGAGAAACATTTCCTGAGATAAGTCCTATGTGGGTGGGGATGTGGGGCGGTTGACGACATCCATAAACCAGCGGACATTACGAGGCTGCGCTCCAGCAGCCCGCCCCGATCCGGTCCGACCCGGTTCAGCCCATCCTGCTGCTACACACGCGTGACACATCACATAGCAGCAACACGTCAGGGCGCAAAGCATCCAGCTTTCAACAACCACTGCAAACAGGGATCGATTCAGACAACATGGGAAACGTCCAGGTAATAATCATTTTACTACGCTGATCTAAACAGTGCGAGATATTAGGCTGTAAACTGCCTTTAACCAAATTAAAGGGGATTTAAGGACTGAAAAAGTTTGTAAATTAACCACTTGGGGTTATTTTATACATTAAATTACAAATCAGCAGGTTGAACATCATAAAGCGTTTTTTTTTTTTTAAAAAAAAGGTTAATTTAAATTATTAAAGATTTACATAGACTTTTGAAAACTGCATGAATTATAAGTGGCGCAGTCAGAGGGAGTGTGCTCTGTCAGAAGCAGATACATCAGGGCATTTCTCAGCATGCAGATCAATAAGGCCGCATTGTGTCAAAGTGAGGGTGGGCAAGGAGATGAGGCTGCTGCTGGTCCATGACTCAGCACAGCCAGCACCCTACTCCTATTGGGAGAAACCACTTCCTGGATGGAACATCATAACTGATCCTCTGAACACCACCTCACCCTCTGCTTAGTTTCCTTCCAGCATCAATTTGCTTTAACATGCATCTAGTTTCAATCACTTTCTGTTGCTTTTTTATTTCTTTGAGTGCAACAATTAAAATATTTACATAGTTCTTTACATGTTTGTTTTACTCTCAGCCCACCATAGTACCCTTTGAGGATTTTGATGTTACAGCTGATATAAAAGCCATAAGAAAAGCCTGTAAAGGTTTAGGTAAGTATTCTTTATTCATAATTTCTCACCATCTTTATTGATGGTAAAGCTATGATATCACCTTTAAATGTTCAGTAGCAACATTCAAAACTGTTTTGCAGCCAAAATATTTCTATCTTGTGTCCATTTTTATGAATATGAACAGCCTTATATGTGATTGTTGAGTCCATTTATTTTTTGTGAGATGGTTTAATTTCCCCCCTACATGTCTGTATTGCTTCATGTGTTCCAGGCACAGATGAAGAGGCTATTATCCAGATCCTGGCCAACCGCTCCGCAGCTCAGCGTGTGGAAATCAAGCAGGCCTACTTTGAAAAATATGACGACGTGAGTACCCCACCCACCTCTGTTCTCTGTCCTTGTCCTTTGATGCAGGAGCGCAGCCACTAAGACTTTAAGCTCTGTGTTCTGCAAGGAGCTGGAGGAGGTCCTAAAGAAGGAGCTCACAGGTAGCTTTGAAAAGGCCATTGTGGCCATGCTGGACGAGCCCCGCGTTTTCTTTGCCAAGGAGCTCAGGAAGGCCATGAAAGGGGCGGGGACAGATGAAGCTGTTTTGGTGGAGATCCTGTGCACTGCTACGAATGAGGTGTGTATTGAGGTGATGGATTAGATTAAAGGGGATTAGATCGTGTTTATCTTAGTGATGGGAACCAGGGGGCTGAGAATGAAGGCACTAAATCTGTAAAAGCTATTTGTTGAGGCTGACTTTACTTATCCTCACCCTTATTTATCTTACAGGATATCCTGAGCTACAAGGAAGCTTATGTCCAGGGTAGGTTTTCAAATCATCTAACAGTTTTATATTACAGGGTCTTGCAAAACTAGAAATTTGTCATACTTTGTTACATTACAACAGCTTAAAAAATAGTATTTTCTTATCATATATTGACTCTCTGCGAGTCAATACTCTGCTGAACTTGAGTAATGGCTCATTGATAACTAAGACTACATCTTTAAATCAGGTGTAGATACTGAGAAGATGTCAGTCTGTATCTAAAAGTAAGAATAAAAAGAAAACAATCCAACAGTTTAATCCGTTTGTTTTTGTCATTTTGAGGTAGGACTGGAGCAAAATGCAAATCGAATGTTTAAGCTAATTTATTTTGGATGGGGAGGATATGCTAACATCAATTATTAAGTTTAGCCAAAAATATTAATAAGATTTAGGCCTTTAGTGAGTGAATAATTCTAAGACATTAATACATGTTCATCTAAACTTTTCTGCTGTGACTCTAGCTTCAACTGGAAGGAAAACATCTGATTTGATCTCAAGTCTTCTGACTTGTTTTCTTTTCCTCTTTCTTTAAATTCTGACTGATTTCTATGTCCTCTGTTGAAATAGGACATCCTTATACTAGCTTGGAAAGTTCAGTTCAGGCAACTGGACGAGAAGTTTTCCATAAGACGTTTCACCTCTCATCCAAGAGGCTTCTTCAGTTCTAGCTGATGCTGGGGAGAAATTAGATAAATAAACTGTAGGTGTGACAAAAGAATTAGGGGAGGGAAAGTAAAGAAACAACAGGTGGCTCTGGTCCCTCTAACCTAATGGCCACTGGAGATCCACTGGGGATCGTTACTGGTCGTTAAAGGGGTTCTGATGGATCGTTAACTCCTTCGTCAGGGTGGTTTCGGTCGCATGCCTCTTTAAATTTTGAGTCAGATGAGGGCAGGTGGGAGGTGAATGTTTTGGGTAAAAAATCCTAAAAGTGCTTTATATGTAGGTGACAAGTTATGCCTGGGACCACCTCCTCTATTAAGGGATGCTTTTTCTAGGTTAACAAAGATGGCTTCTTGACCCCCCCTCTCAAACCATCTGTCTTCTGGCTAGAATATTGAAATACACTATGTTCAGATTCGGCAGCTGCGTCCTGTGGAGGCCGATTAAGTCATAGCGCGGCACCGTGGCCTGTTCGGATTGGAAGACTCCTTCGTATCTGGCTGACGAATGCAGCCTTTCTTCCACCTTTTTTGAAGGATGGGTCCTGTGTATCCGATGTAGCCTTGGGTTTCCCATGATTCATTGCGAGTTCAAGCAAACCGGCTGCTTCATCCTCAGAGGAAAGTTGAAATGGCGCCAAACAGTGGTGAATATTGTAGATGCAGATTAATATAATAAAGTTACGTGAATAGTTCCTTCTGACATTAATGTAAATATATAATTTTTTAAATGTTATCGAGTCAGATATGTGGTAATGTTTGGTTTATTGAGAGGGTTTATTTGGTGACTGTGGAAATGGGTTTGGCTGACATTTAAGCACAGATTCCAATATTTGTGCAGTGAAGTACAGATCTGATATCTGATGACGGTTCTTCTGCTGAAGCTCATCAACAATACAATTAGCCAACAGAACATTAATTAAGAAGGTCAGCATCCATTATTTGCCTGATTTTCGTATCAACTGTCACTGTTGCTAGGCGACAGAGCGTATGCTAAGTGAGGGGCGGTAAAAGCCGGAGAAGGATGGACCTGTTTGAATCCATAGCAAAACTCTTCCGGTCTCCTTATTTCACCATCCTAGAAGAACCCAGTCCAGGTTGAGCGGTTCCTTAGAAGACGCAGCCGACAAATCTAAACACACCGATTATTGTCCTAAAACGAGTGTTCTTTAGCCTTAGCTTAGCTGTCCACCTACACCTGAAGGCTAAAAAGATTAGCTTACCACAAAGATCCACTTTTTGTTTCTTTTCTTCCCCTCCTCTAATTCTTTTTTCACACCTACAGTAAATTTATCTCTTTCTTTTCTGCGAAACCAGTTAAAACTGAAGAAGCCTCTTGGATAAGAGGCAAAACATCTTCTTGAAAACTTTACGTCCAGTTGCTAAAACTAAACTTTCCAAGTTTGACTATGACCTGGATGACTGAGAACCTTCACAGATATTCGTATAATAAACGTGGGGAGGTTTTTTCAGTCGGTGTGATTCCTTAATAATTAAAGATTGTGATTATGAAGTGGTTAAATTAGGAAAAGTTCTATGAGTATAAATACTGCTGGTTTAGTTATTCATCTCATTATGGTTAAATGAGTCATTTAGTTTTTTTTACAAAATTAAGGTTGGGATGAATTTCTATGCTAATATGTTGCAAGGAAATGCAGGCTAGATAGATTTGTGGTTATATTCTTTTTGCTGTTACCTTGCAGTGAACGAACGAGATTTGGAGGCGGATATAGAGGACGATACCAGTGGAGATGTTAGGAACCTGCTTGTCTCACTGCTGCAGGTACAAAACTGACCATTGTTACCTCATCAGATTAAAATCTACTTTTTCTAGCCTGGCTGCTCAAATGTGGAAGCAGGGCTCTGAAAGAAGAAAGAAATGTGCTTGTGTTCGTTTTCCCTCAGATTGTTTCACATAATGGCTCTTGATCGCTGGCTCGCCCACTGGGACATTCGTCACATAGCTTGGCATGCTTAGCCCTTTATGCCCTCTCCAGCTCTTCCACCGCACCCACCCTCTGCTTCCTCCCTTTTTCTTCCCCCCAGCTAAAAAAAAAGGATAAATAGATTGATTCATGTTTTACTGCAGTGTCATTCCAGAGAACTTCAACTGTTTCCCATTTAAGTAATGCAGATGACTGTTATCCCATTAAATGCTCAGTGTTATTTTTGTTATCCACCCTCTCTGACTTGGCCATGTGGGCTTTCTTGCCCCTAACTCTCCCTCTCTCTCCTCACCCATCATTCTGATCCTCTTTCAGTTTCATCCCACCCTCTTCACTCTCTTCTTTGCTCCTTTACAGGCAAGCAGAGAGGAAGGCTACGAAGTGGACGAGGGTTTGGCCGAACAAGATGCCATTTCTTTGTTTGAGGTGTGGATAGGAGTAATGTAGAAGTTCTATCATATTCGGTGCAATACAGAATTTCGTATGGTAACAAATCAAAGCAGTACAAGGTCATTTAACTGAAAAAACAAACAAAAACAAACATAACTGAACCACACAGAGCAACATGGCTGTAGCTGCTATAAGCTAAACAGCCAATTCATCCATATTGGTGGAAGTATTATAAACCTTGACAGGTTATTTTAATAAATGGAATACCACTGAAATCAGAAAGAAATACTAGAATACCACCTGAATAATGATTGCAAAGTTGGATGTTCCTCACCAATCCCAATACTAAAGTTTAATATGACTGTAGGAAACAAACGCTGCTTCTAATTACATTAAGACGCCGAATGTATGTTTTAACTACTTCTTGTGCCAATGACAGCCTAAGATACTGTGTGTCTAATACAAGTGCAAATATTATTAAATGTCAGCTTGCTGTTTCCTTTTTGTTTACACAACAGGCAGGTGAGGGCAGGTTTGGCACAGACGAGTCCACCTTCACCTACATTCTGACACACAGGAACTACCTGCAGCTTCAGGCTACCTTTAAGGCCTACGAGTCTGTACGTAATGTGCAATGTTGAACGTGCTCCAAAAATATTTTTTTTCATTGTGGTTAAGTTTATGCTAGCCCGTTTACTTCGCAGCTTTCAGGAACAGATATTTTGGACACCATCGACTCAGAGGCTACAGGAACCCTTAAGGACTGCTACATCACTATTGGTAAGGAGTGTTTAGAGATCTTCCATTGTTATTTTGCTTACTTATTTACAAACAGCACCTGCTGGTTTGGTTTGTGTCTATGAATTTATGTGTATTTGTATTTTGTTCGACAGTGCGGTGTGCTAAGAACCCGCAGCTCTATTTTGCCCGCCGCCTTAATGCTGCGATGAAGGGCCTTGGCACCGATGAAGACACCCTCATTCGCATCATCGTAGGCCGCTCTGAGGCAAGTGTTCTTGAGCTCGGGTTATTAAAGTCTTTACTGAATATTACAGGTATGAACACAAAGCTTTAGGCCTTGCAAAACAGCAATGCTATTAATGTTTAAACAGAAAACACTGTGGCCTGCTAATGAAAACAAAGGAATATATTTTTTTTCTGTGCAAATATATACATCCAACAGAGGAGATTTTAATGACATTAGTTTCTTTAAGTTTTATGATTTATGATCCACCAACTTATCTTTAACTGGGGTCTAAATACACTCTAAAAAGAAAATGCAGCTCCAACTTAAATTTTCTTCTTTTATTGGCCACTAGGTGGCATGAAGATCTATATCCATGTTAGCATAAGTGAGGAGGAGAATAGGATTGTAAAATAAAAAATTATCTAATTAAAAACTGCCACACAATGTGGCAACAGCGATTAGATGATATTTAAGTGACTACAGGTTATTTGTTAGTGATGCCAGAAAAAAAAAATCTGTTTTAACATTACAAAGGAAACTACTTTCAAAATTCTCCTGAAAATGTAAGTTAAACTGTTTTAATGGAATAGGACTAAGATTAAAATATTTGTTTAAAACAAAAAGAGAGAGAGAAAGAAATCACTCTCTTTAATATCAGCTCTTAAGTAGAGTGGAGGCCCTGTGGTGCTACAGGGTGTTCTAACTTTAAATGGCCAAAGGAAGTTTTTAAAAGTCTAAAAAAATATATTTTAAGCTCTATTAACATGTTTTAACATCTCATTGTTAATGTTGTTTGTATTGTTGCTCAATTAAATTGAAATAAATCCATTTTTATGTGCGGGTCTTTTATAGAAACATCTACTGGCCTCAACCAGTAAACTGAAACTACGTTGTTTCTATATCTTTCAGTGGGAATACACTAAAATCTAGCCATATCATCACAGAAAGGGTTCAACAAACAAATTAAACTGCCTCCTAAGCTGCTCCTACAACAAAATCCTGTAGAAAACCTGTGGGGTGAGCTAAGGAAAAAAAGATCATAAGGCGACTGAGGTTATTGGTGTAACACTATTTACTTAAATGGCTATAAGAAAACAAACCAACCAAGACAATTTTACTGAAAACAACAATATAATATAGTTTTAAAGAATATAACATAGTTTAGTAGTAAGATACTTAAGTTATTGGATTAAGTAATTGCTGACTTATGGCAACAACTGTTTCTGGATATCAAATATTTACAGGAAGTTTGATTCAGAGCTGAGGAGCATCCTAACTTAATGCTACCTCCCCTCTTTTAGCTCAGTGTCTTGTGTTTTGTTGTCATTTCTATACTCTAATTGTTTCTTTATTTAATTGTGCTATATGGTTTAACAACTACAAGAAAAAAACAAAAAAAGCACAAAAACAGTGGTTTGACTAGAAAGAACCAGGACGACTAAAGGAAACGTAAAAGATCCTCCCATGCTCTCCAGTTCAGAGTTTTTTTCATAAAATTCCCTTTGATAAATGTTCCTACAGAAAGAACTTCATATAGAACATGTAATGGTTGCTTGCACTAAACAGGCAGTGAAAGATGTTGCTAATTCAATACATTAAAAGCATCATAAATCTGACTGCAACTGTGATATTTTGAAATATCAAACTCTTTCACATCAAAAACATATTCTTTCATTTACTTCTAGGTTCTGTGCTTTTGGAGTCAATAGCTGAAATAATATATAAATTAATGGGTGCAAATTCTTCCTTATTTCTGACCCACAGATCGACTTGGAGACAGTGAAGGACATGTATCTAGAGAAATACGATGTCCCCCTAAAAGATGCCCTGGACTCGGAGTGTGGAGGAGACTTTAAGCGTCTTCTCATTGAGATCTTGCACTAGATTTATTTTCATGTGCATTTGTCACCTGCCTTATTCTACCATGTCATAACAGGATCTACTCTATCTACTGTTTTGTTAATCATTTTTAACACTTTACAAGTACTTCTTGTTACTTACACTCTTTCTCCCTCATTTAGAAAGTTCACTTTACAGCACGGACCAAAAAAACAACTCAATATAATCCAGTTTAGTGTGCAACATGTGGTAATTTTACAGATTTTTAGAATACTTTTAAGACTTTTTAGAATACCATCTCAGTATACTGTCAAAAGCGTACTATTACTTAGCAACATGGAAGTATTTTGGAACTATAGTAGGATCATAATCACATATCTAAAAGCTATCTGCCAAGTTGTAGTACTGTATTGCTTTTGTTTTTTAAGCTGCAATCATTCATGTCTGCTAATACAAAACAAGCATGTCTCTCATCTATCGGTCGCATCACTATTTATTTCAAGGATCAACTTCACAAGATCATAGCAAAACAAGTTATTCTCTGCTGCAACACATAAGTGCCCCACTATTATGCTAAAACTTTTAAATCTAAAACCATTAGAGTATTTAGTAGTAGCCTTTTTCTCAAATTAAGGTATTCACTATGGCCTGGTTCTAGATTTGAAAAGATTTAACAAGAAATTCAAGTGCTTGGAGTCACTTCTTTGAGAGCTCACATGTTGCCTTGTTACTAGATTTACACGCTGTTTTTTTTTTTGGGCTTTTTGGTGCCTTGAGTATTTACATTCACTGCAGATAAAATATTCATAGAAGTCACTCTGACTAGTGCAATGATTAAAATTATAGTCACAATGTGTTGTCAGGTATAAGGCCGAGATCTTTATAGCTGCATTTTATTGATGAATTGAGGCTTAATAGTTTCTGTGAAGTATAAATATAAGAAATACAACAGATCTAACTGTATTGTTGTCAAAAACAATGTTATATCCGATTTCTGTTTTAGTGTTTGTATGATATAAGTCTGTAATACGAATTAATAAATTCTAACTATCAGAGCTGACTTCATTTCTCCTGTAGAGGGCAGTGTTGAACAATTCGATTTTTTTTGGGGGGGGGGGGTTGTAGGTTCACAGTCTAAGGAAAGAATAATGAACAACATCACATTGAAGTCTATTTGTCTTGTGTTGAATACGTTTTAAAGTTGCACAGAAGTTTCTTTCTGCAAAATAAACCCTAGAAACCTTTCGATTTATTGCAGAGCAACAAACCTGTCTCTACTAAGTTAAAATTAGACAGTAAGGAAGTTCAAGAAAAGTTTCAAAATGCTTCCAGATGTGCTGACATGTGGGTAGCCGGTTCCTCTGCCTTTACACTCTACACTCTTACTTCAGACTTCTCACACTTTACTTCATTATTACGGTTGATTTCAGCATTAGAGCTCAGGATAAACCTGCTTTCTGCACTTTCTTGTAACCTGCATGCTTCCAGTCTGTGCACCATATGTGCCCTGACCATTTATTTATCTGGCTGATCCATGTGTTCCCCACGCATGGCTGTTGATAATATATATAGAAAGAATCAGGATCACAGAGTCTGGTGTTTAGGATTATTTCTTTTGCAGGGAAGTTGACCTATTTTACAATAATTTTAAAGGTATTTTAAAAAACATTTCTGTTTATATGGAAACAACAATAGAAAGGTTAAAAAGAAAGAACCTTTGGTAAACTTATACTTTCATGCAAACACATGCACAGGCAAGGCTCAAATATGGTTCGAATTCATTTGGTTTTTTTTTTTTACCCATTGTGCACTGTAACTCATAGTGTGCAAGAATATGCAAGGTTAGGCAGTCAGACATATGGTACTCCATCTAAGGCAACAGTGTTATGACCTTTTTTTTTAAACTTTCTCATTTTTTAGACTCCTGTAAGTCTTCAGGATTCCTTAACTAAAGCTATGGTTTCAATTTCTCTCAAGACATGATGTCTGTCTGTTGGATTATGCAACCGGTCTCTGCATATTGTCTTCTTTGGCAACAATCTGATCACAAAAGAGAAGTAAAGCACCTTGTAAATACCATAATTATGATTTTAAAACCTATCTGCAAAACTATTAGATTGCAACTTATGAACTTTCAACATAAAACGTGTTCAGTTGTTTTTTTTGTTAAAGTGAATGCAGCCATATTTGTAGTGTGTTTCTGATCTTGTGCCAAACCAGCACAGCTCTCTGGGACTAACTGGTAGAAATTAGCAGGAATCCTATCACCACATACACTACTGGGCTAATGTGCTCGTCCAAAGTCACGACAAAGGAAAGCTGTTCTTTGATGAGTAACAAGAAAACCTGGAGGTTCCCAGCAGGAGAAAACACATTCAACTGTATCCCTGTATCATTGTGTGGCCTGTAGGGCTGTAATGGTTGATAGATGATCAGTTTGTTATTGTTTTTGTTAAACTAATCTGTTTAACATGGGAGTGTACAAAAATACTTAAAACAGTTTCCCACAAATTCATATACAAAGATTTATTTTTTGTAAAATCCCCTTTTTTTATTTGCAGTATCCCACTTTAATCCCAATATAAATACCTTCTTTTTTTCACAATGTTTTTTTTTTTTTCGCTTTGGGGGGAAAGGGGTTAACCCTTTATTGTTCCCTTTTATTGCTCCTTAGAAAGAGTTAGAATACATAATATAAATAGCTACAGGTTATAAACAGTTTGCAAATTCAAAAAATATATATTTGAAATGAAAACTGTATCCCATACTAATCTGTCTCTTGGTAAGAATATAATAACACCTGTAATAGTGAATTTAGACAGTAACTTTTTACCAAACTTTATATTCATCTATGTTCTTCTTATTATTCATCAGTGTTACTGTGGACTGGTGCCTATCTTCTGCAATCTATGTATAATATATCTATCTATACCTTGGACAGGTTGCCAGTCCATCACAGAGCAACACATAGACATACAACCATGCACAAACCTAAGGCCAATTTAGAGACAACAATTAGAATAGAATCAAGGTTTTTAGACACTGGGAGGAAGCCAGAGTACCCAGAGAGAACTCATGCATGTACATGGAGAACATGGAAACTTCTTACAGAAAGACTTGAGGCCAGGAATCAAACCCAGGACATTTTTTCTGCAGAGCAACAGTTTTACCATCTGTGCAACAGTGCAGCCTAATGCTTTATATAAAATTATACTAGCATTTATTCTCTGCTCACTACTTTAGGCAGATGTAAGTGGTCAGCCATGTTTATTTTCAGAGAGATATAAAATCAAATCAAACTTTATTTATAACGTGTTTTTTATACAAATAATTGTAGTTCAAATGTGTTTCTATAGTTAAAATGCCCTATTGCAATCCAACATAGAATATTAGAATAGAATAATAGAATACAATAGCACATAATTCCACTCATACTAACCCTCCACCCAATTACAAACATATACACATATACTACAAGCACACAAACAGATCAACATCTGCTGAGTGCAGATAAACCAATAAAAAATGCTGAGTGCAGATAAACCAAGTCAGCAGGGCAGAGTGACCAGACTAGTTTAGGTCAGGGATGTCGAACTTAAGGAGCGCATCCTACAACTTTTATATACAGTATGTCTCTAGTCCAACACACTGGTTCATCAGAGGGCCAACTACCTACTCAGTTAAAGTCAAATTCTCCAGAGTCTTGGAAAGGACAAAATTATTTGAGTTAAGTGTGTTAAAGCAGAGACATCTTAAAGGTGGGGGAAACTGGCCCTTGTGGATTGCACTTTAACATCCCTGGTTCAGAAAGAAGGTCAGTGTTACGTTCAAAGTTCTGTCCTTACACCCTGAGTTACAAGGGTCACCCAGGCTAAAAGTGAAGTGTGCTTGTGTGGAGTTTTTGGTATGTGATACATCTTGAAAACATATTCATTAAAAGGAGATTATGCATCTTGTTTAGTTGGAGAACATAATGCAGTACATGGAAAATGCCTGCAACTTAAAAGCAATAATCGAACCTGATGGATCATCATTCTCTTTCAGGAGTTTCTGCTAGAGGAAACGTTGTTGTTCCATCAACTGTGGCCAGGTTTTGAGATCCTGAAGAATCATAGTGGCCCCAGACCATCACGCTGCCACCACCGTGTTTGACTGTTATGTTCTTTTGCTGAAATGGTGTTAGTTTGACTCTGGATACAAAAGGATCCACACATTTCAGAGTTTTGTCTCAACAGAATACTTTACCAAATGTCTGGGAAAACTTTAAAATGTTCTTGATAAATGTGAGATAGGTTTCTTTTTTTTTTTTTCCTAGATCTCTTCCTCAGGTGTTAATTTCCTCCAGTCTGACAAACTGACCGTCTGAGGGAAGTGTAGTTTCACAGTAGATTTTGACTTTAGACTGGAATCCAAGGAATATGGATTTTCTCCCTCCTCATTTTGTACCAAGATTCTGGACTTTGATTGCCAAATTAAAACTTTTGTTTAATCAGAAAGTACCCTTTGGCTGACTGGTCAATGTGTGTGACTTTCACCCAGGAGTCTGGGGATTGAACCCCGTAGACTGCACATTGCCACACAATGAACCTACATAAAATCAATGCTTCATCTTTGACATTTTGACTGCCTAATAAATAAATCCGTACTTTATACATCATGCATGCAAGGCAAGACATACAGTATGGCTTTAAATCTGATAAATATTTTATTACATTAACAGGAAAATATCAAATATACACTCCATTAAAAGTATTACTCTTTAAATAGCCAGTTTACGTTTACATTGCCCCAGTATTATTTTTGATTACATTTAAACCAGAGGGCCATTAAACATTGCATGCTTGGTGAACTCACGGTAACAAAAATCCCCTCTAATTCAAAACATGTGCCCTTAAAATGAATGGAAGGCAGTGCTAAAAGAAAACATTTATTTGAAGGTCAGGGGGAACAACAGAGTAGGTTGCTAGAATTGCATAAATATAAGAAAAACAACATCAACAAAAAAACATGCATATGGAAGTTAACTCGGAGCAGAAAGCTCAAACTTGAAAGGTTCAGGACTGTTGAATATTGATGTACAGAAACCCCTACTGGTTTAGCTGTATTTAAGTGACTTATGAAAAATGTTTTTCATTTGATATGCTGTAGTTTATTACAAATGTTAAAAGGCAAAATGTTGGTTTCTTACTACATCATTTAGCAGTTTATAATGAAATGCTAAGGGAAAATCTAGTTTATTTTGTTTGGGTAAATTTAAAAGGGAAGATATTTTCCAGATGACAACAACTTTGTAAGCCTCTGCCAACATCTTTTATGGCCTTCCCCAATAGCTACCACAAAATTATTGCAGCATAAAATGGTAAGGAGGAAACAGATGGCTTTTGTGGTGTCTTTTCAACTTTGATGGGACAAAAGGGTTAATTTCCTTGATGTTTGACCTGGTGCAGGGGAGTGCACAGTATGGTGCTCACCATAATTGAGTACAGACTCTTTGGCTGGATTAAAAATGTTCCACTGCATACCTCAGATTGAGCAAAAGCCAGTTTGAAAACTGTTGGATCGATAATAGAGAGAGAAAAGGCCTTTCCCATACACATTATGGTCAAAATATGCTTTACAAAGGATATGGAATTGATAAACCAACAAAAGAAAAATTGCAGAAAAATCTTCAGTTGTACAGATAATCATTTGGTTCCAGGTTAATCTGACCCTCAAACAACTGGGACCCCTAATTTGTATTGGTAATGGCCAGTGACGTTTTACACTACACTTAGAGGTAATTTGAGTTTATAAAAATATTTAGGTAGGTGGAACATCAAAGGTACCCTTTCATAAATGTAAGCCAGCACCATTTCTTACTGAACATAATACCATGAGAAATGTCTGTGTTTTTATCATCAGACCTCCAGGTGTGAGAGGTTTTGTTCTCCCTGATTGTTTATCATGCTGCCACCCATAGTGCTGACACCCCACTTCCTGTCTGGTGACTGATCTGATTTACTCGTCCACGTATACAGTCTAGGACAAAGAACACAACGGTACCGTTATAAACCTGAAAAGATGCTCGAAGACTCACGCTGGCCCACTGGCTTCCCTCAAGCATTTGACCCCCCACTTGCTGGGCTATAGGTACAGGCTGTACCACCTCTGCTTCGCGGCCACCTTTGGAGTCACTACGCCTAAGCAGAGTCAGCTTAATCAAGTTGCAGGAGTGGATAAGTTTCAGGTCCAAACCCACACTGACTGTTCCAGTCTCCCTGAATACAAAGTCCTTCCTCTGGTTTGGGGATCCTTTTGCCAGCAGACCCATTTGGGGCACCTGGGGGCTGGTCTGATGGAAGAACAAAGGCTTGTTTCGAACTGCTCCTGATGGAAGACCAATGTTGGACACAGAAGCAGTCATAGAGGAAGAGATGGCAGCAGGGACCCAAAACAGACTGAGAAGACTGATGCCAGTGTCATCACCAAAGAAACGTACATTGCACTGGGCAGGAGAGAGGATCTCAAAACCAATCGCTTCTCCGGGGCTGACTGTGGTGGCTCCAGAAAGAGATATGGATGTGTCTCGATAGTGAACACCTGGTTTGAAGACACGAAACATCTCTATGGAAGTTCCATTTTTGTTAAGATATGCCACAAGCTGAAACCCATCGCTTACACAAGCTTGGCCCATAGAATACAATGCCTGCTGGAACACAAAACGCACTGTCCCACTCTCTGAAAAACGGATCCACCGACTGTCATGAGTCAGCCCCACTACGTAAGGGTCTGAGGTTGAAGCAATGCGGAAGGCCGGTCGGTAGTTTGTGTGATAATGTGCAGAAACAACAGCCTGTGCAGTCATGGCAACAGCCCCGGTGTCGTGAGAGAGCCAGAGAAGGCTGAGCAAAGCTGTAGAGGTGTCATAAAGCTGTAGACCTTCAGTGCTTTGGTTACAGTGATGGCTGGCGCTCCTGAGAAAGAGGGACATAATGTGACCAGGGGCGACTTCTGCAACCCCACTGATGGTGACACTTTGAAGAGACCTGCGTTCGCGGTGCTCCACCCGGATGCCGCTCAGGTCCTGGCCCTCCGAGCCATCTGTGTGGTTTATACGAAGGCAGACCTGGATGAAGCTGCGACAGCCATGACTAATGGACAGAATGCCATCAAGCCACACCAAACCATGCTGCCTAAGCACCACTTGTCCTTTTTCTGCTGAAACCAGACCCACAACATCTTTTCCCTGGATGTGAACCTGCACGCTGGGGATGGCGTGAAGCAGGTTCTGGCCCATTAGGCCCTGCAGACTCATGTCTCCAGACCAGGACCGAGATAAAACGGTGACTTCAGTAGCAGGGTCAGAGCAAATGGTGTCCGAAACGAAGGTGCAAGGAGAAACAACAGGTTCCTCATCACAGTCGTTGCAAGCTTGACACTCATCCATCTCAGAGTTGTAAAAATAGCTATGGCCACACATTCCAGAGTTGGCATCACGCTCTGTCATCCCCTGGCACCTGAATCCACCTGATGATACCACAGCAAACAAATTTGGAAAGTAAAATTAAAAATTCATTATCAAGAAAAGCAATGATGAGAGAAAACTGAGCAGTGATGAAAAAAGGCATAATTAAAAGTACCTGGAGTGTTAACACACTTCTGTTTATCCCTGCATAAATCTGATATTTCAAGACATTCATCCCGATCCTGTAAATACAACACAACTGTTACATCCACTGGCTGCAATGGGCAGGTATGAATATAAGACTCCTTAGTTCTTCTTTCTACTGTTTTGAACTTGAGACAATAATTTCAAATATCATTTTCTTCGTAATTATTGAAATATTGTTTAGTATAAAATATGATCTGTTGCATAAAAACCCTCACCTGGCAGATCCTGTCAGCATGAATTGAGCATTGAGCAACCAGGAAGAAGCCAGGAGGACAGACTGTGCACGTTTCACAGCGAGGATGCCCGCTGATGTAGCTGCAGTACTCCTCAGGACCACAGCTCCCACAGGCCAACTGGGGCAGTCCTACCTAATTGCGTATAACGTGGTTAAACAGTACTTTGAAAATACTTCAACCAGCAGTAGTACCAAAGCATCTGTTTGATACAATGATTTAGAAAATAATTGTATGTCATCTGAAGGACATCTAGATAACTTAATTTCTAAATTAACCTGATCTCACCTCCATCACACTGGCCTGCATGTCCACTTTGTGCAATGACACAGCTTGCTGTCTTTGATGGGCTCTAAAGACTTCTGTGTGACTGTCCAGCTCTTCCTCAAGATTCCGGAGGGACGTTTGTTTGATAGTGTCCATCAAAATACTGTACTGGGCTTTTACCTGTAATCCAAAAAACATCTTAATTTCAATGCAATCAAATTCATAAGACATTATACTTTGAAACCCAGATGTGTTTTCTCCTATTCTTTATTTGCAGTGGCTTGTGAAACCGTTAAGATTTGCTAAAACATGTTTATGCCAAGTTAGATTACAACCGAACAGCTGTACACCAATTTGGCAAATGTGTAAAATGTGCTCTGAAAAGGTAAAACCAGAGTTAAGACTGAGGTTTTTATGCAAAATAAAATGTACAGCTGAAAACTAACATTGCATCTTTACAGGACAGATAAGCTGTTCATAGATACAGTAATTGAGAGAGGTACAGAGCCAAATACAGGGCAATGCAAATATCATGGCTGTATTACTTTGTCAAATTAGGGGCAGCTTCCAGAGTTCTGCTTATGACCTTATGTTTTTATTCAAGTCTACAGAGCAGAAATGCATCAGAAAGTATTAAAAACTGACCAATACAGACTTGAGAACCATGCATTAGAAACTAGAGAAGACTAAACTGCAGAAAACAATTTAAATCTAAGAAGAAAACAAACCTTTAATACTGCCTGGTTTTATATATTTAGATGTATTAGCCTACTCAAACTATAGACTCAAATCCTATTAAGACTCTGTGACAAGGCATTATCATTATGTTGTTATGTCACAATGAATCCTAATTTATATTCTAGTTTGAAACAAAATTAGAAAAAGGTGAATAGGATTCAGTGTTTTTGCACAATAGATGATTTTGCAGCAGAGATTCTCTCATTGAATCAGTCATTATACTATTTTCAAAATCCAAGAATCAAATATTAATCTCCAGGTAACCCACATTGGCTCCCTTTTCACGGGCAGAGACAAAGCAATCTTCCTAATCAATTACTGCAACCTTACTTGCTCCATTTGCTCATACATCCTCCTCTGTTGCTCTAGTATTTCCCTCTGTTGGGTAACAAGTGCTCCCTGCTGGTCACTGAGTAGCCTCTGGAGTTCTTTGACCTCGTTCTGCTGGCTTTTCAGGGCCTCAACAAACTTGTCCTGGCTCTTGGACAGTTGTAGCTGCAGAATAAGAGCATCCTCCGCTGGAACCTCGTTAGACCCTGTGAGAAAGACAAACATCCTAAAGTATAAAACAGTATATTTTCCCTGATTAAGATGCAGATTTGAATCATCTTTTCTTAACATTAACAAAGGCAAAAACTCATCCAACACTGACCTGGCTTCATGTCACATGCCAGCTGTATATAAGCTCCAGGATTCAAACTAAAGTCTGGGAGCTCCCCGAGAAACTGCGCAGCTCTGTCCATTACATGAAGAGGGGAAGAGTTCTGTCTCCCCTCGTCTCCAGCGTGCGCACTGCAGCCATCCCCGACGCATGGCTGCTGTTTTTGGCTCACCCGTGTAGTCAATCTACATCCGACCCCTTTACACTCTCTTGAAGTGCTTTCATCATTTGTGGGATGACGAGAAATTGTGGTTGAACAAGACCCACCAGTGCAACCAGGATGAAACACCTCCGCAGTGATAGTCCTGGGGTTCGTCCTCCTGGCAACATCCGTCCCCCTGTGTTGAGACTGGATGTTACTGTAGGATGATACCTGGGAGCTCTGAGCTTGATGATGACGAAACTGTGCGTCCTGTTGGTAGCTCGGATAAACCTGTCCCGTCCTAGATAGTCCAGAGTGGTGCAGTTGACGTCGGGAAGATGACACATCTGTGCGCCCCTGACAATTTGCTCCGACGCACGGTCTGCTCCAGTCCTGGCCGGGGAAGCAGCGTGTCCCTCGACATACTTCAGACCCACTCCCTGAGCGGAGTGTAGAAATTGAAAGAAGCAGAAAAGTCGCACTAGCAGTAATCATCTTGCAATCTTTCCACAGGAAAAATGTTCAGAGGCCACGTGGGGAGGTTGGTGAAACTCTTTACGCGTCTACCCCTTAGATTTATGGATTATATCTGATCATCTCTGTGAAGGAAAACAAAAAATACATATTTCATCGCAAATACCTACATAACTCAACTTTCCTACATTGATCCAGTTTGACTCCTTTCCACGTAGCGTGGCTTCTGGCTTGTTTCTGTGTGTGTCTGGCCCCACATGTGGTGTTCACTGCAACTTCTAATTGGCAACAGGTTTGGCTCCTAGTCTTAAATTAACCCGTAGCTTTCCCAGACATACCTTTCCATATAGTCACTCCATTTTCTAAATATTGACTTTGGTTTATATTTTGGATACCCTGATTTTATTCTCACTTCTTACAGATCATTAAGGGTTGTTGTTGATCCTGTCCGGACATTCATGGAATTTTTAGGGAAACATTTACCTTTAAAATGACTGAACTCCTCTTTTGATGGAGGGATCTGTTAGAGTTTTAACAGGTCCACATGCTCAGAGAGAAATAAAAACTTTAATGCCATCCAGACTTTCATCTTGCCTGAAAACAGGAGTTGTGGGGAGACTTTCGGAATGTAGTTGTCTTAAAGATAGTTGATAACTGTTGCCACTTTCATTTCCTTTTACAGATTAAAAATTATAATTTTACTCCACAGATCATCTTTCGTTCAATTACAGGATTATTACAATCAACAGAGAATTCTTTAAGATGTAAGAATACTTCACACATCAAAAATCATAAGAAGAGAGATCATAAAAAAATGAAGGCATGCATAATGCACAGAAAAGAATTGAAAACACTTTAAAAATATATAAAACATCTTAAGAAAAAAAAACAAAACAACATAGAAAGGAGGTTTAGTGGTAAAGTAAGGAGAAAGAAATGTCAGGGCAAAACAAATTATCTTGGGAAGATATAAAACATCATCAGAAGAGAAAATATGTACACCAAAATGTTGTACAGTAATGTACAGAATGTGTTGTCTCTGCATAGTGCAGGACATTTATGAAATGAACCGATCTGGTTGAGAAGAGAAGTGTGGGTGTTAGTGTAGGTGTGAAGGTGGGAGTGTGTGGCTGGAGGGGGAGAGTACATGTGTAAGAGTTCTTCCTGGAGATATGAGTAGGGGTGTTATACATAGTTGTTTTTCTGTGCTGATGCCTGGTGTGAAGATGTCTTGTGTCTCTTGGAATGACTTTGACTTTTTAACTTTGAACAAATCACCCCCCAGCAATCGTTCAGCCCTTAATCTGCATCTCCAGTTGTCTCATTGTTCACATATTTAAATGGCAATGCTTTTATTGGTTCTTGGAGTAAGGGATTGATGTGCCATCACAAATACCAAAGTTTTTAAAAGGAATTTGTGTGATATCATACATCTTAGCTTTTTGGAATGGATTGGTGCGCCATGATACGTCTCTGTTCTTTGGAAGGGATTGGTGTGACATCATACATATCTGTTCTTATAAGAGGGATTGGTGTGACTTCATAATTGTCTGTTGTTATGGAAGGGATTGGTGTGACATCATACATATCAGTTCTTATGGAAGAGATTGGTGTGACATCATACATATCAGTTCTTATGGAAGGGATTGGTGTGACATCATTATACAAATATGTTCTTATAGAATGGATTGGTGTGACAGCATACATATTAGTTCATATGGAAGGATTGGTGACTCATACACATCTGTTGTTATGGAATAGATTGGTGTGACATCATACATCTATTTTCTTATAAAAAAGATTTTTTTTCTGACATCATACATATCAGGTCTTTTGGAAGGGATTTGGGTGTCATCATAGATATCTGTTCATATGGAAGGGATTGGTGTGACATCATACATGAAAATTCTTGTAGAAGGGATTGGTGGGACATCATAAATCTCAGCTCTTTTGAAAGAGATTTGTGGGCCATAATACATATTTGTTTCTTTGGAAGGGATTGGTGTTACTTCATACATAGAAATTATGAAGAAGGGATTGGTGTGACATAATACATATCGGTTCTTATGGAATGGATTGGTGTGACATCATATCATTATCAATGCGTTGGCATACAATATAAATGTCAGTTTTTATGGAAGGGGTCGGTGTAACAGCAAACATATAATTTCTTGTTGAAGGGATTGGTTTGATATCAAATTTGTCCACTCGTTTAGAAGGGATTGTGTGACATGATACATATATGTTTTTGATGGAATTTGTGTGACATGATACATATCAGTTCTTATGGAAGGGACAGGTGTGACATCATACTTTTCAGTTCTTATAAAACGACTGGTGTAACATCATACATATCAATTCTTGTAGAAGGGATTGGTTTGGCATCGCAAATAACAATTCCTTTAGAAGTTAACTGTCACATCATACATATCTGTTCTTATGGAAGGGATTGCTGTAACATATACGTATATCAACTGTTTTGGAAGGAATTGGTTTGACATCAAACTGTACATCTCAGTCCTTATGGAAGGATTGGTGTGACATCATACATACAGAGTGTTGGTTAAATTTTATTAAGCCTGACGGTAGAGGGGGAAAAGCTGTTGCAGCAACTGGTGGTTCTCTATTGGATCATGCGGAACTTCTTCCCAGAGGGCAGCAGGGAGAACATCACCACTCTCCTCCCGTTCTTCCAGTCGGAGGTGTGGCAGCCTCACGGAGGGACAGCTGGTCAATGCTCTCTATGGTGCATCTGTAGAATGTCTTGAGGGTTGGCAGGGGCAGCTGGGCTTTCCTCACCCTCTGCCGGAAGTACAAGCTCTTCTGTGCCCTCTTGACCAGTGATGTTGTATTAAAAGACCAGGTGGGGTTGTCTGTGATCTGCATCCTTGATGAGCAGTGGAGCGTGGCTGGGCAGATTCTTCCTGAAGTCAACGATAATTTCCTTCATCTCCTCAACATTCAGAATCAGGTTGTTGTTGCTGCACCAGCCCACAAGCTGCTCCACTGTCTTTCTGTGGTCATGGTCATTGTCGTCTCTGATAAGGCCCACTACTGTTATGTCAACTGCAAACTTCTCGATGTGATTGGTGGCAAAACTGGGGATGCAGTCGTGTGTTATCAGAGTGAACAATAGGGGCTCAGGGCGCAGCCCTGAGGGGAGTCTGTGCTAAGGGTGATGACATCAGAAGTGTTTTGTTCAACCCTGACTGACTGAGGTCTGTTGGTGAGGAAGGCTAGCAGCCATTTGCAGATGGGGGTGCTGAAGCGCAGGTGCTTGAGTTTTCCTACCAGATTCTGTGGATGATGGTGTTAAACACTGAATTAAACCAGGAACAGCATCCTCACATGGGTTTTTTTCACCTCCAGGTCTGACAGGCGTAGGTGAAGAGTGAAGGAGAGGGCATCCTCAGTAGAGCGGTTTCTCCGGTAGGCAAACGGGAACGGGTCAAATGTGGAAAGGAGTTTGGAGAAAATATGATTTTTTGGTTTTTTTGGCATCGGCATGATGGAGGAGGAGTCTTGAAGCATACTGTCACTGTGGCTTGGTCCAGCGAGGTGTTAAAAATGTCCGTGAGACCACCAGCCAGCTGACCTGTACATTCCCTGAACACCCACCCAGGTATACTGTCAGGTCCTGTCAGGCCTTCCGTGGGTCGACTCTTTTCAGGGTCTTCAACATATCGGCTGATGTGGCACAGCTTTTACTGATGGAGTGCTGTGTTGTGCCTCAAACCTCCCAAAGACATTTTGAGTCTGTTGATGGAGTTAGCATTAACTTCACCCACCGGGGTGAAGATGTGTTGTAGTCTGTAATTACCCGTATACCTTGCCAGATACCCCTGGTGTTGCTGGTGTCGTGGAAAGGTTCCTGGATTTTCTGATTGTGGTTGCACTTTGCTAAACTGAATGCACGGTTTCAGTTGGCTCTTGCAGTCCTCAGCGCCTCCTTGTCACCAGACTTGAAGGCTGAGTTCTCTAAGTATTTCTTGTACCTCATCAATCATCCAGGGTTGTTGTTTGGCCCGAGTGAAGATGTTCTTGATGGTGCTGGCATCCTCAGTGCGTTTGTCGATGTAGGTTGCATGGCATACTCATTGATGTTGATCTGGTTGTCATATGTTGCGGCTGCTTTAAACATGTCCCGGTCTGAGCACTCAAAACAGCCCTGGAGAGCCCCCATGGGCCCTTCTGTTCACACCCTCACCTGCTGCATTTCAATGGTGTCACATCAAGTGCATTGTGTTTATTGGTAATTGTTTATTCTTAGATCAAGTGAAACCTGCTTGATATGAATGTTACCAAAGACTGCTGTAAATGAGATCTGTTTGCAGTATAAAATATATGCCGCTAATACAATGGACATTCCCTCCCCGCATCACAACAATATAGCTCTACAGTGAACTTAATACTATCGAAGACTCCACTCTTTTTAACCCCTTTTATGTTTACTGATCCTTTTATGTACACTCTGTTTATCCCAGTAGCTTGTAGTGTTTCGTTATAATTGTCAAATATAGTAATGCTGTGATAGGGATTATTAGGTTTAATGGAAATACTCACAAAGGCAAGCCTGTTAATAACACCTGGGAATTGAGCAAATTTTCAGGTATAATCATTAGACCAATCTTTACATGATTGTTTACCCTTGATTAAAGAAATAATTAATTAGCTATAACCTCTGGTTACAATTATTGATAAACTCCTAATCAATCTGGTAAAATTGCTCAACACCTTTAATCTAATTCAAATTTCTAAATATAAATGTATGAGCCTGTGTGTTGAGCCTTTGAGGAACGAGTGAAATCAACAAAATTCTAACTTTAGTTCAAATTCTTGTTTCAATTGTTGTATCATCATATTGAGCCTGGAAAAAAACTGTTTAGCTACATAATTTAATAATTATTATTATTATTTAATTAATCAAAAATAGATGACATCCCTGCAGGTGTCATTTTCTGTCAACAAAATAGTCATTAAAAACTCAGCACTTCGATGTATCTGTTCTTCATCCCTGTTATTCCCACATATTAAATACATATAATACAATACAGAATTGTATTGTATTTCAAATATTAAAAGAATATTGATAATGTGTTTCAAACAAGTCACACAGTAAAACATATTTCATAGATTCATTACACACAGACTCATGTTTAAAGCCCTAATGTATGTTTATTTTGGTGATGTGAAAAGAACAGTCTTAAAACAGGTGTCAACATCACTCTTGTGTTTGCTGCAAGTTCAGTACAGTGAAAACGCTTGTCACTTTTGGTAACTTTGAGAGCGAGGTCTTCCTTTTTACTTTTTCATCTTCCTTTTTCATCTTCCTTCTTTTTTCTTTTCTATTTTTTTCTCTACATTTGTGGTGTTGCCTCTCTAATTTGCTTCACTGCTGTGTTCCTGGATCCTGTCTGCACATGTGCAGTAAGAAGGATTGATCTGTACTGGAGGCTGAGGAGGGGTGGGGCGTCCTTAAATACGTAATTATCTAGGCAGTCCCATAATTTAATCAATTGCAATTCCACCCCTGATAAGAAAAAAAAGGATTTTAGATTAGGTTTGTCATGCGGCCGGTTTTGAGCTGTCTGGCTACTTGCCACTCTCTTCTCTTCTACACTCATTAGAGTGAACAGATGCCCCTGTCTGCCTCCCAATTACCCTCATTCCTACAAGTGTAACCGGATCCTTTCTGCGTTGTGGTGGTTTTATGGATTGATCAGGCCGTGACACGTCTTTAAAAAGGAGGGTTTCTCGATTTATTATACCTGACGAGAACAATATACAAAAACAACCGTGTTCTGTTGGCTGACCGCTCCAAGTCCTCTCTCGCAGAACAACATGACAAAAGGCGAAGCCATAAAGAGCACGAACAGTTTAAAGACAATACCACAGAAGAAAAATAAAAAGCAGGGGCTTCCGATCTTAAAGTAACTGTCATGATCCGGGCCTGTTAGTCTGTTTCTGTTTGGTTTTTTCCTTTGTGCACCTCTTTGTTTTACCCACCAGATGGCGACAGGGGCAAATGGGTGTGCGGTGTGGCTTCTGGTACGCAGGTGTTTCCCATCAGCGCTCATCACCTCCAGAGTATATCTTCCTGCTGCAATCAGTAGTCAGAGCCGAGTGT
>JAUZNJ010016910.1:0-17430 GCA_034780135.1 Jordanella pulchra
TGGTTCCTAGAATTTCTAAAGTAGAATGGGAGGCAGATCTTTCAGCTATCAGGCTCCTTTCCTGTGGAACCAGCTACACTTCTATGCTACTATAGGCTTAGGCTGCTGGAGGACATACGAACCACTTTCATCATTCAACCCGAAACTTTATGTTCTCTCTGCTTTTTCTCATCACAGTAGCTTCATCTGGTCCGTTGCTGTCTGGGCTGCTGCCATTTAGATCACAGATGATAGAGTCGGCCTGTTTCTTAGTATTTTCTCCAGTTGAACACAGCTATGGGATCAGCTTTTACTGTAACAACTAAATGTTCTCAGAACTGGAGCTAGTTTACCGTTTCCTTTTCTAACATAGAAAGTCATTATAGATCAGTGCTTCTGTCTCCTTGAACCCGCTCACACCGAGCCTGGTTCTGCTGGAGGTTTCTTCCTCTTAAAAAGGAGTTGTTCCTCTCCACTGTTCCTACATGCTTGCTTGTTCTGCTGATTCATCAACAGAATGAAAGCGGATATCTACCGTCTCTAACTGCTCACCCAGGAGGAGCGAATCCTTTAAAGTCAATGACTGGATGATAATCAGCTGGTTTTTCCTTAAAGCAAACTGACAGGATGATTTCTGTAAAGAACCTTGAAATGACAGCTGTTGTGAATTGGTGCTATTTATATGTGGAAATTCAGATTATTTCTACAAATAATCTGAATTTCCCCACCTTTTAAACCCTAGCGGCTTCATTTAACCTTTTAGTCTTTGTTTATCTTCTGGTTTGACCATTAAAGGTGTTTTGCTGGGTTTCCATGAGGCGGTGCTGATATCGTTTTTGCACAGATTAATCTGAATGTTAAACAGAGACGATGAGAAGCTAAATCTGCTTCATCTGTATCAGCTCTCCATTACAGCAGACGGCGTTTTTCTCTGTTGACACCTCGTCCAGCTCGGCTCTAACGGCGCCAACAATGAGGAATGTGTGAAGTTAGACCTGCTGACAGATGCCGACCTTGATCTTTAAAACACCAAAGTTACGGTCTGCTAACGGCGTCGGTGTCAAAGCTGTAGCTGTCTGATCGGAGCTGATGTAGAGTTTCTAGAAGGATTGGAGTCCCGCAGAGGAGTCAACAAAACACTGCTGAATTATAGCATCTGATTGAGATTGTAGCAAATGCAGATAATTAATTTCCCTTTGGGATAAATAAAGTATTTTTGAATTGAATTTGCAGAAGTTTTGACATTTTATCACGGAACAATTTCAGTGCATCTTTAGGGTATTTTATGTAAAGGTACAACTCATTTTCTCACATTTTATATATTCATACATCTAACTTTTTTCATTTTTAACAGATATTTTACTTTGATTTTTTATAATATTTCTGTTCTTTAGAATTTTGTTCTTTTTTTAAATTTTCCAGATCACTTTCTCTTCGCTTCCTCTGGAGCGAAAACCTTTCTGTTGGTTTTGAAGGAGGTTAGCGACAATATTTTGTTGGTCAGCAGTGAGCCTTTGCTTTGAGGAACCTTTGAAAAACAATCTGAAAAGAATAAAATACGTAAAACTCAATCTGAGAAACAGAAATAATTCTAAAGAAAAACAATAATTTGAAAATATGAAACAAAATAAATTGACTTTATTGGAAAAATAAAATTTGTAAAAACAAAAAGAAAGAAAATTTAAAATCAAATCTCGTTTTTTCAAATGTTAATTTACAGATTTGCCAGCAAACATAATGGAACAGAATTCCCCCCATATCTCCAAATGATGCACGTCGTTATTTTCTATGATGGAAAAAGTGAGACTGTTTTCTCTGTTGGGTTTCTGAACGTTGCTTTATTCCAGGTCCTGTGAAACAAAGCGGACTCTTTCTACGCTCTGGTCTGAACTAAACCTCAACTTATGGCACCAAAGCGACTCACAGCAACTCAACACTAAACCGCACACAACACAAAGCTGCTCCCTGTGCTGCTGAATTTGACACTGAACTGCTTGTTCAGGTTGATCTCATGGTTACCTGCCATCCCGGCCGACAGCATGTGCACCTGCGTGGAGTCCGGTTCCAGGACGCCGTTCAGCTTCTCTTTGGCGGTGGAGTAAGCAGCAAAGTAGATAGCTCTGTCAGGAGGGAAAAAACAAGGGGTCAAATGTGTTAAACAAGCCAAGCTGTTGCATTTGTTTTAGCCACAGCCTCCAACTCTGAGGCAGCCTCTTAATTACACACAGCCAGCCTCCCGTTTAATGAGCTTTAAAAATTTATTAGGTGAAATGCCGAGAGCACGGCTGATTTTCAAAGCAGAAATCAGCCTCTTCAGACAAACACGGCATTCAGGAAATAAAGTGCAGGGGGTTAGGTTTAGTGGTTGCATTTACTCGGTTAAAGAACTCATTATGATCATGTTGAAACATCTAATTAACGACAAGTGTTTGTTGTTTCAGCAGTCAGGCGGCTGAGCTCATCCGTCACATCCTAACTCCATTAGCAGCGTCTCCAGGGCTCCGCTCAGGAGGCCTCTTCAGCTTTTATGCTGCGACAGCAACATTCATTTGTGTTTGATTTAACCAAACTCTTAGCAGCAGCACCTGCTCGCCTCGCAGCAGCGCGGTGCCATTAGCCCTCGCTTTCCTCCTCTCATTAACGGCGACTCTGTCAGCTTCCTAACAACACTCCGCCTGTTGTTGCCGTGTCTCCGAAGCTGCCGAGAAAACCTCGAGCATCGGCGGCACCTTAACGACCGCACAGCCCTGAGGCTTCCATGTTTCTAAGGAACGCCTGATGACGCCGCTGCTACGTTAGCTAAACAGCTAAATATGCAGAAACACCTACAGTTTACAGTGGGACCAAAAACTATTTATTCGGTTCATGTTTATTTAATTTCTCCTACTTAGAAAGATGAAAACGTCTGTAATTCTCATCATAGGTTCACCTCAACTATGAGAGACAGAATGAGAAACAACCAAAAAAAGGAAAACACCTCATAAGATTTTCAAAGAAATTAAGTGTAAAACTATGGAGGAAAATAACGAGCAGCAGGATGTCTGGTCTCTGAGAAGCTCGTCTGTCCTCCACTGGTTACCTGTATTAATGGCTCCAGTCTGAACCTGTTATCTGTATAAAAGACTCAAACTGTTAGAGTCCAAAGTATCCCGGGAACAAGACCTGCTGAAGGACGCCAGGGAGAAAACCTGCATCGGGCTGGGAGGAGAGAATCCACAACAGGAAGCAGGTTGGTTGAAGACATCAACTATGGGAGCAAATGGCAGGAAAATAGACCGTTGATGATCTCCGTCCATCTGGGGCCCAGAGATAGAGAGATGGGTGACCAGCAGAGAGGCCACCATCAGTAACTCTCTACGCCCAGAGGGATCCATGCGTCCAACATCTTCAGACCATCTGAGGTTTACCAGACAGCAGATGATCCAAAAGAACTAAAGTCAAAAGTGTTTGGAGGAGGAAGAACGTCGAGTTACATCCCAAGAACACTGACTGAAGCATGGCGGTGGGAACATCATGCTTTGGGGATGTTTTCCTACAAAGGGGACGGGATGACTGATCTGAGTTAATATGAGAAGAACGAGCAGAGACTTTAAGCCCAGACCTCCTCCTGTGAGTGAGAGCATTGACGATGGAAGGTGGCCTGGTCTTCCAGCACAACAAACACCAAACACACCGACTGGGCAACGAAGGAGTGGCCTAACTAGTCAATGGACTTCAATTAGTGAAGGGAGCTGAAAGTCGGTTTCCCAGTGACAGTCTTAAAACATTGCTGCTGTAGAGCAGATCTGATGGAGGAATGGACCAAAACAGCAGCTACAGTGGGAGCAAACCTGGAGAAGACCGACACTCTGACCTCTGTCTGTACCAACAAACCACATGAACTTTTTTATTGACCAAATACTCATTTTCACCATAATTTAAAGGTAAATCCTTTATGGGGATTTATGAGGCTCTTGTTTCTGGTTGAACGTATGGTGAAAAGCTCAGACTTATCTGCTGATCTTACTGGAGTCATTTCCTGGATATCTATGTGATGCACTCCTGCTGTGTTTGATATAAAAGGACACGATGAGCCTCACAGACACAGAGAACACAGCCTGGACAGCTGAGCCTCCGAAACTGATCAACAGGTTACTGGTCTGGCAAAAAGTTAGGAAAAAAGTTTCCAGCTAAACAAATGTTTTTTTTTTTTTTTTCAGATTTGTTTTATTATCTCATGTTTTAAGCAACACAAGCTAATAGTCAGTGACTGCATCGTAGCTATCCAAATGCTAATATTTTCGAGCTGCTGTTTATGAAGTTAAAGCTCAATTTATTTCACTAAGTCTTCTTTAAAACGAGCTTCATGCCTGCTAGCTATTAGCTCTGTTGTCTCAGTAAACCAAACCTAGCTAAAGAAGCTACAGGGCTCTATCTGCTGTTATTACCTCCAGGATCAATCACAGATGGTTAAGAATCAATTATCTAAACAGTTATTCATTTCTGATTAAACAAATCATTTAAGAAGATATTGTTTTACCAAACAATGTTTTCTTTTCCTCTTAGATTTTCATTAAAATCAGTTTAAAAGCTAATTTGACTTAATTAGTCTCACAGATAAACTTTGGTTCCTAGGCATTAATCCACGCCAAACTGTGATATTATTGAATCAATTTATCCTTGATGCTTTTCCACCATTTTATTTCTTCTTCTATGTGCCAAGTAATATCTAATTATTTCAGTTGATTTTTTTTAGCTTACTGATGAGTTTAACTGAAAATGTTTGACTTGGAATTTAACAGTTTTTTGTAAATAAATGTGTATTTCTTTCATAAAAGCTGTGGATTTATTCTATATATGTGCAGAGTTAATAGTTTGATCATCGTTTTAGCTTAAATAAGACTTTAATCTGTTGTGTTGACAGAACCAGATCAGAGTCTGAAAGTGATTTAATTAAACATAAAGTCACCACAGTAATTAACTGCATAACAGAGACTGAAAACTGATCACTTTTATCTTTTCTTTTTTACGGAACAAATAATGTTCTTTTTGAAGGTATCAATCCTAATTACTGAGGGTAGGAGAAAGCTCACCTGGAAGGTGCCACGCCCACTAAATTTGGCCCCAAGCCTCTAAAGAGAGATCGAGCTCCCTCTTTCTTCAAAATCAACCTGATTAGAAAACACAAACACACATTTATTTCAACCTACAATCACATAAACTGAAATATTAAACACATTTTTAACTACTGAAGGATTTAAATTACAACCGCCCAGTCGGTCGTATTTGTTGACAGTTTTAGGTCTAAACTCTCCGCTTTGATTCCTCTTGATGTAAAACATTTTCTGGGTTTAGTGACGCGTCAATATTTGTCTGAGCTATTTCTGCTAACACCTCTGAAACCAAACTAAACTCCATTCGAGTGGCAGAGGAGCCATGAAGCAGATGTTTTTATGCATCTGCTTCCTTCAAAGGCTTCACTCTGGAACGATTTCCTTTCACACGAGGTGTTTCCTATTAAATCAGATCTGTCATCTTGAGATGATTATGAAACAATCCTTCATTTATCAATTTGTTTTTGTTTGGCGACAGAATTGAGTTTTGTTACAGTTTGCCCAAACAAGCAGATAATAAAGTTTGGTTTCAGGAAGTGATTATTAGCATTAGCACTGCAGGAGGTACAACGGCCACAGAAAACAAAACCTAAAGCCACTAAACGGTGCAAAGACTCTGCAGCCAGATAACTCAGAAAATCTAAACTCATCTCACCAAACACTCAATTTCTGACTTAAATTTTAACAATTTTTGTTATAACAAATAATGCATCTTACTGAGATTTGTCTGATAGATCAACACAAACAAGTGAATCATTTTAAATCAATGGGATAAGATACAAATTACTGACAAAAATCTGAGAAGTCTGACACCACAGAAAAAAATCGTCATAAAACGCTACATGCAGCAGAACAACCTGCAATTAGCCAATCTTTATAGTGAAGCACGGCGGTGGCTGCATCACCCTTTGCTGATGCAATAGAGGAGGAGTAGGTGATGGTTAGAGCTAAACAGAGTTAACCCCACCCCCAAAAGAAATCTGTCAGATGCTGACGCAGTTAAAGCTAATCTTTAAGACTTTATCAAAATGATTCATTTTTCAGAACCTATGTATCAACAGAACATGAGTGGTGCAGAATAAATTTATTCATTTTAATAAAAAAATAATAGCGTATGAATATTTTTTCCTTTAATTTTGATGGGTCCAAAAAAGTCCTGTGACAGCCTGGCGTTCTGTTCTGGGTGGACCCCGTCTTACGCCCATAGCCTGCTGGAGAGGCACCGGCCCGACCGCGACCCTGACGGATGAACCAGGAGAAGATGGATGGATGGGTCCAAAAAATATCAATATTTCATTTTGTTAATGATGCCAAAGCAGAGACAAGAGGAATTTGCACCAATAAGAATGGCAGGTGGGTGTGCAGGTGGCGCAGTGGTTAGCGCACGCAACCCGTGTATGGAGGCCTTAGTCCTGGACTCGAGCTCGGATCCTTACAGATCAGAGATGAAGCTGAGAAATGGCTTTGTGTAACACTTCTCAGATTCATGATGGCCGGGTGGAGTTAAACTTTTAGCCATCAGCTACTTTCATTAACAATCAAATCAAATTCAGTAGGTCAGAACAAAGTGGAAAAATTGATTGAGATTGTGAGCAAAGACTCAACTCCAGACAATCTGAGCAAGTTTCAGCAATTTAAGAACATGTTCCTACAGCATAAGGCAAAAGTTAATTCAAGACTTTTAATGCCACTTGACATAAAAATTTAAGACCAAATTCACAAGAAAAATCTGCTTGTGACAACTTTATCCCAATGTTTATTTTAACATAAACTGTTGCACCAATGTTTCACATTTTAAAAAAACTTTACATATAGGCAGAAAGCTAAAAAAACACAAATGACAGATATATTTTAACAACTATTTAACTGAATTCGCAAACTTTGTTTTAGCAGATAACAAAACAAACATCCGTTTTAAAGCCACAACCAGTGCCGACTCTTTTGCAGCTATGACATGCTACTGCATGCCTTCTCCAGTTCGTCCTCCACCTGTTGCAATTCTCGAATTTCTCTTTGTATCGTTTTCTTAGTATGTTGGATTTGGTGATAAGTTGGGCCATCAGCAGACATGCAGATCCAACTGTTTGGTTTTGGTGCTCTGGTTTAGGCTTTCATCGAACATTAAAACAAACTGTCTTTGTTAGCATCTGCAATGAGTGGCTCTGAAATAGGGTAATCGCTAATCCAAGTTTAGCTAATCGCTAATCCAAGTTTCGCTAATCCAAACTTGGCGATGTAGGCCGTTTTGTCAGAACCACAAGCCAACGAGTGGGCAATTTGAGTGTGTGGGAACATTGCACGTCTCCCACTCCCTCATTTGACCTGTATGATTGGTGTTTTGTCACCGTGTTCAAAGTCCATAATACCTCTGCTTCAGTTCAGTAAATTAAAAAAAATCAATTTTAATGTTTTATTTGGATTACAAAAATAAATCGTAATAAAATGATCATATTTGTTATGTGTTAAAAATTAAAACCTACGGAAGACTGATTTAAGACATTTTAATAACAAATAAAGCCTTAGTTTTATTTTGAAGAATTCAATGCCTTTTAAGGCTTTTTAAGGACCAGCAGGAAACCTGAAGAAAGCAGAACAAGCGCAACTTCAGGCCAAGTTCACACAGAAACAAACACTGTATATTTTCATTAACGGCGAAGAAAAAAGTTGCATCTATACAAGCAACCAGAGCATCAACTAAGACGCTAAAGAAATCTGCAGGTGATCTGCAGTTTTAGATTAATCAAAAAAAATAAATAAATAATTGATAGTAAAATCGTTCAATTAAACAATCGAAACGCGCAGCTCCTGGTTAAGCATCATCTGGGCTCATTTGGAAAGATGGGAGAGATAGACACCCCCAAAGACCAACTGCTGTAGTTGAACTGGGGGGAGATTTCTCTACAAACTGTCCACTAAGAAGGAGCTGAAAGCAACTATGCATCACACCTTTAAAAACAAGATGGGTTATTTTGTGTTGATCTATCCCATAAAATCCCAGTAAAGGTATAAATGCTTGTAGTGGTAACGTTGTACAAACTGTTTGGACGTAAAGAACCCATTCAAAGGAGAAAAAGACCAAACTTTTGTTCAATAAAAGAAACCAAAGCCTGGGGCACCAACTTCAGGCAGTGCAGGGGGCCTGGAGGAGACATGCGGGCCATGCTGGTCCCATTGACCGTATTTAGCTGAACCTCAGATACATAGAGGGTGATGGAGGAGGACTGCAGACGAGTCTTCACCACTTCCAGCGGACACGTCACTATGGCTCCTACGGTGCCCCCACATCTGGTAGAAACACAGAGAATACAGGTTGCAGGCAGGATAATAAAGACATTAAATGCAGAAATGTATCATTTACATTCAATAGAAATAAAAAATATCGATTTAGCTAAAAGCAGGAAGCATTATTTAGTCTTTTACGAGAGTGAATTGACTTCCAAACTTAAAAGACGTAAAATCTACACTTTATGTTAGCAGGACACAAAGACAGATGATAAAAGTTATTCATACTTTTTAAAGGTAAAATTTAACGTTTTCTCACAAAAGTATGGAGGGAATTTTCTTCCATTATTGTTGCAAGCGAACATGAGAAGTGAAAGAAAATTTCTAAATAAATAAAAACCAGCTGTAAAGCTGACTTTTATTTTTTCAGGTTTTTAAATTATTTTTTTTTAAGATTTTTTGTTTTCTTTTTTTTCTTAAATTTTTGTGTTTTACAATATCGTTAGTAAAGTTAAACCATGAAAAGCAATTTCAATAGAATGCAATACACAAAACTCAATTCGAAAAACAGAAATAAAAGGACATTTTTTAAATAAAATGTAAAAAAATAGCAAAAATACTCTCAAAACATTTTATTAATTAAAATGTTTTGCAATGTTTACATTTTTAGATTGCACATTTTTTCCATTTACAAAACCTGATCTTTCAATTATAGAACAAAATTCACCTCAAACACATGCATAAAGACAACTTTACTCCTCCACTCATGCATACAGTCCTTTTTTAAAGTGAATTAGTACCAAACACTCAAAAAAGCAACTCAGCTGTTTTATGAAAGGTCTAATCTTAGACAGGCTGATAAAGAAAGTGAGCACAGAAACAATCTGTACATGTGCTGCACGGTGGAGCTGATCCAGGCAGGACTGCACTGGGCTGGGCGGAGCCGGGCCGGATCAGAGGAAGGAATATCACATGGAGCTTTCTCTCATTATGGTTAATTTTCAAGCCAAACAGCGTGGGTCCGGTTTGGCAGGTGAACCGAATGCAGCTACTGTGTAAAAGCTCAAGATACAAAACCCTCTATTAGTAGTTAGCGCATGTGGGGATGAGCTCAAGCTTGAGTTATTTGACACATACCAAACATGGATGAGTGCAGGTCTCACATCTCAAAGGATTATTTGTTTATTCAAAGCGGATTTTAAAGGAAATAACACAACAATTGTAAAGATGGCCCATCATCGTAATAAAACACCAAACATTTTAAGACCACAAAATAAAGCTGTGCAGTCGGCTCAAAACGTTATCCCTTCCTCTCCTCTTTTTATTTTTGTCCTTCCAGCTCTGGTCTGCTCACACTGGACCAGGTTGTCCTGAAAGTCTTTTGTTTAGGAGCGATTTCTGCAAAGTCAGAGACTAAATAAAATCAATCTGGTTTCCAGAGATAGATCATTTTAGAATGAGAATTAAAAATGTGTACAAGCTAGCCTATATCATCAGGCATATTTAATGTTGGATTCTTAAATAGTTGCATATATTGAATTTGATTTTTATAAGCAACCTTGAGATGACATTTTTTCTAAAATTGAGAGTTTAATACAAAAACAATCTAACACAGAAAATGAAGATAGCCTTCAAATAACATTTAAATTATGCTGAATCTGAATTACTAAGAATCTAGCAAAGAAAGAGATTTTTAGGTGTTTTATTATTTACGTTTAAGCTCTCATACCTGGCGAGTGTCTCACAAATGCCATTTTGGAGCATTTTTGTATGCCCTTCAGGCTAATAATAACCAAAGGACACATGCAGACTTTTTAACTCTTTACCCTCTCCTCGACAGGTTCACTAAACCAGGGAGCTGTTTGGTAAAAACGGAAGGCGTGACCACATACTAGCCCTTTCATTCATATATAACTGTCATTGAAGTGTCAGCTCATGCGGGTGCACAATCAGACAATCATTGTTAGCTCAGAGCTAGCAGGCTGATCTTGAAGCCAACCAGATATAGCTACACATCCGAAATTATTCCAGTTACATGAACACAACCCTGTAAATATTGAAAAGCTTTTAACTAGCCCTTAGCTGCTAGCACGGAGCTAACTAGCTTAGCTTCTTGCGTACATGACTAAATCATACTCACCCTCCAGCAAACAGATGAACTAAGGTATCTCTTTGACTCATTGTAGATCATATTCGAGAACCGTCCGCGGAGCACCACTTAGCAACGGAGGGAGCCGAGGATGTCAGGCCGGGTTGGGGGGGTTAAACCACCCCCAACGACAAAACAAGCGACACTGTTCGAGGTCAGCTGCGTACAAGAAAACGAGAGTAGGTTAACAGCTACTCCAGCTAGCTTGCGAAGCTAACCGCTTTCCGGAGCTAAAGATTGATGTCGTAGCACGAGCTTTAGTGTGTCCTCTTTTTTAAAACGGGACTCTACTTTAACAAAGTGTCGGTTTCTGTAAAGTAATAATTAATTCCAGTCTTACGGGAGAACGACCTGTTAGGGGGGAGGATCGGCTCTATCTGACCTCCTCACGTTGACGTGTTTTGCCTCACTGTGAGCTCAGCTGAGTGGGACGGGTCGCAGTGTTTATCATCCAATGGGAAGCCGCAAAACAAAAGCGGCGATTGGCTGAAGGCTGCCTAAGGCCCGCCCCATCACTACTCCTTCACGTGATAGCAGCTTTCATTATGAAGAGCAGAGATCAACGAGGCTGTCAACAGGCTGATCGTTCTAGTCTCTTTGAAAGACGAGTTTTAAACATTGAGGTTCAACTTTGGGGTTCCATACATTTGAACAAAATCTCTTAAACTATGATTTTAAATGTTCAAATCAATTTTTATTTTTTATTCCATGTTTTTTTTTCAATCAAATGGGACTGCACGTGGAAAAATTAATGACATCTAATGAATCCCCTAATAAAATAATCAGATATTACATGCTTTCTTTGTAACGTTTCATAACTGTTTAATCACCCTACTTTTCCAATGAGACATTTGATCAGTGGACCTACAGATAAAACATTACATTAAGTACAGATTTGCATGAAGGCAACGCTTTTGTGTCTTTACCTTTTTTTAAGAGGTTTCTTTGCTCTGACTCTTACATAACTCAACTAGATAAAGTTGTACTTTTTTTTAAAATAAAAGGACCCCTGTTGCAACCTTATGTGCCAAATAGGATACACGATCTTTTTGATACAGTAGCTCTTTTGAGCTTTGCCTGTGATAAAGTTGTACGGCATGCTGAACATGAGGTTTCCAAAATTTGACAGGAGAATAAAGCTCATATGGCTTTAATTTTATAATTACTCATGCCTTTCAACTACTTATAATCATGTGCCCCTGTTTTCCATTAGATCACATTACTTCCAAGCAATATGAAAGGCAGGAAAACTGCAAAACGCTGCTGCAGATAACTTTATAATCTGAATGGTATCTTCTTTTTTTATGGAAAAACTCCAAGTCTGCGTTCACACAGCAAACCCAAATCTACAGGGTAAAATACCTGTCAATAAAAAGGCACATGTAGATGTTTCAAATGTGTAAAAAAAATTGTTAATATAAGTCAATACAGGGGATTAAATATAAGATTTTTATTAGTTTCTTGTTGTCTGCACTTTAATACACGTCATAGCAGATGTTCTATCCGTGAGAATACAACTTTACAACTTATAAGTTCATGTTACAAAGTTACAGCTTTTCAAAAAAGTGAAAGTACAGAATCTACAAACCTAGATGAAGCTGTGGCAGTAATGCACCTGAAGGTTGTTCACTAACTGGCTTTAGCTGAGAATAAAAAGGACGAAAACTACAACTTTGATTTTACGTTACAACATTGCTGATATGCTGTTTTACACATGGTCCCCATGTTTCCCTTTGCTTCGTCCTCGTTTGAAGGAAGTTGGCAATTAACTTTTGAGAGTTTTGCAACTGCCAACTGGTAGGGAGTTTAAAAGCTTTATCAGGGATTGTAGATTTGTAGTAGTAAATTTGTGATATTTACTTGTGACTTGATTTTACTTGTATATTTATGATTATTATGAACATATTTGTGATTTGTATTAAAATATTGGTGATTCATAAGAATGGTATTAATGACATTTGTGATCTACACTTGAAAATCTGTAATTCATACTCAGAAATTTGTAATTTGTTCTTGTAAACTTGTGATTTGTAGCCAAAAATTTGATCTGTACTCTTAAATGTGTGACTTACAATGAGTATTGTTGCAAAGTTGTAACTTTCTAACTTGCATTAATAATGTCTAAATTTTATTCCCTCAGATGAAAATCTGATGTTACATGTCTCTATGAGTCGACTCCATGAACAAATACACATCCTAAATTAGTTTATGTTATTGCCTTACATTTACAAATTCAAATGCCCCCGGACATTTTTATGACACTTATCTTCCCCCATACAATTCTTCTTTTACAAATTTCATGTCTCTTTCTTGTGCTTCCATGTGAAGCATTTCTTTTAAACATTTATGATAACATATAGAAAATAAGACAGTAATAGCTGGAGTACTTCTCTACAAACAGATTTTACACATAAGAGTTGTCTAGTCCTTATTTAACCAAAGCTACCAGGCCTCCTGCATCCTGTGCAATCAAGTGATGATCAATATCCTTAGTATATCTCCTAACCACTGCCCTAGTAATGTTAATTAACAGTAACCTATTTAAAAATGTCATATTTTTGTCATATCGTCCCATTAAATTCATTGCATTATCTACTCTGCTTTCACAGAATTAATTGTGTTAAATGTTTGAAACTGAGGGAAAGGTGCCTCCAACAAGAAAAATACAGTAAAAGCAACAGTTTAGACCACTGAAATACTCAAGAACACCATCAGTGTTTGTATCACCTATAGGACTGTATATTTGAAGTATTCAGTCTAACTTGTCCCACTTTGATTGCCGTATAAAATGCACATTCAACCACTGCTATGCGCTCCTATGCTCAGGTTAATGTCTCTTCTCATACTGTGCTGAGCTGCAAATATAGTCCTCACAAAATGTAAAATCAGCTTATTTTTCTGTTTATACTTTCATTTTATTTCCTATGGTAAAGTAAATACCCCGAGCATTAACCAGAACCGTCTGTGTAGAAAATACATGTTTGCTGTTTGTTTTGGCTCTTGATGCAGAAGCCAACATCTTGGTTCCACGGTCTGTCCGGAACTGGACAAATAAAATGTTAGTCTGAACTTTGACAGCAAACATTCTTCTGTGGTTTTTCATTGGCCTCTCAGGACAAACTCAATCACAAAAATGAGTTTAGCAATCAAAATGTTTGTACACAAGAAAGATAAACAGAATCTTATAAAAGCTCCCCAGAAATGCCCCCATAAGGGTTATTTAAGGGTCTGAGAAGCAGGTAATGAATGCTTAGAGCAAGGTTTGAAGTGTTTTGTTAACATGAAGCACAAAGAATTCACTGGAATTGAAAATTGTTTTTTCCCAAAATGTGTGACTTGTCTCATATAGTTTTACACCACAACAAAAAAAAAATTCAGGAGATTCACCACACCTACCTCAGGTTTGTTGGTTGAATGAATGGAAGAATCCAAATGAAATCACAGTAAAACAGTCAGTGCAAATCTGATTTCTATGTCTTCCTTTAGTCGCCAGCTCTCAGCCATGAAACGTTCTGTTTATTTTATTGGATTTTTATGTGGTTTTTACCAAGGAGGCAGCAGGAGGAAAGTGAGGGCAAAACCATACAACAAAAACAAAACCAGAGTAATAAATAGTCCATCCTTTCAAACATCAAGACAGACACAAACTCACTGACTGCTTTAGGGTCTAGCAGATGAAACTGTGATCCTATCTCTCTACAGCTGGTGCTAAGAGTGCAAAACCTTCATGTTTAAATCACTGTTAAAGTAAACCTGTAAAAAACATATAAAAGAGCAATCGTTTGCAATTTCTTGACATAGAACAGAATAAGTATAGTATCATGTCTTGCACACAGGGACCATAACAGGAACACTGTCTAGCTTCAAGTTGAATCTCCATCCCAGTCTCAAGTCTTTCTCATTTTTAGCTGCATCCATCTTCCCCACTACCTATTTCTCAGTCTCTTCTGCAGAAAAGCATCCCCACAGCATGATGCTGTCACCACCATGTCTACCCAGTGTGTTGGGGGGCAAAATAATAACTGCAATCTGTAACAGACAAACTTTAAGGCTGAAGAGTCAGAGTAGTTTGCTTAATAATCATTATATGAAATATTATACAGGACAGTTGGACCAGGCTAAAACACTTTCCTCCATCTATAGCATTCTCTCATCTCATTGGTCAGTCTTTGAAACCCTCAATAATTGGATCTCATGCCATGTGGCGAAAGTTGCTACATACTCTCAACTTTCTTGTTTGGCATTATGACCTGTAATTTTCGTAGAGCGGTTGTCGCACAAGTTCCATAGAAACTGAAATTAAAGAGAGGGAGGTCACTGTTTAGTTTCCCTTCACTTAAAGCTCTCTGCTTGTATTACAAGATGTTCAGTTTTGAGATTATTTAATCAGAGCACATTTTTTCCACAAATTTGCTGTGTCCCCTATATCAGGGGTTCCCCAATGCTTTTGTGCTGCGGACCCTTAGCTTCTGACCAGGGGCCAACTTTTAAACTAATGGACAATGGAACAAAATATGTAAATAAAAGTGATCAATGAGATGCTATCTTATATTTATACCTATTAGGATATAAATCTTCAGTTAAATTAAATACAGTTTATTTCTACAGAGTAAATTCACAACCTTTCATCTAAAGCTGCTCTAAAAAGCGATTCAATCAAGTCCTCCAGTCAGATCGCAGGAAAACAGCTGATTGCATCCAGTCATTGACTTTGCAGGATTCGCTCCTCCTGGATGAAGATGTGGTAACAATAGACATTTGCTTGCATTATGCCATTGACATTACAGCAATTCCTCACACCAAGCATGCATGCAGTGATGGCAGAAAGGGAAAAAATTCCCTTTGAACAGGAAGAAACTTTGAGCAGAACCAGAACCAGTGTGAGCTGCATTCTACTGAGCCCAACTGGGAGCTCAAGAAGACAGCAGCAGAAGTACAAAAGTAACATAGAAGCTATGATCTATAAACACTTTCTATGTTTGAAAAGTTTATGGTAAACTAGCTCCACAGGTGGCTCTTTCTGGGATGAAAACAATTAGGTAGACAAAGTCTGAACCAGTTTTTATGTCAAAGGAATAAAAGTGAACACACCCAGTAAGTCACGGTTAAAGATGAGCCCATAGCCATGTCTAGGAGAGAAATGGGTCCGAACATTGAAAAACAGGCCCAGCTCTAAGGCGTTGATGGCAGCAGCCCGGCTGATACTTCTCTCCAGGATGGAGTAACAGCCAAAAAGGAACAGACTAGACGAAGCTACGAGAAAACAAAGTTAGTGGTTGAACTAACAGATACCAAAGAATGGAAGAATAGAGATAGGATAAAGGAGAGCGATAAGAAGTGGTCCCTATGTCCTCTAGCAGCCTCAGCATATAGCAGCATAACCATAGAGATAGTTCAGGATAACCTGAGCCACTCCAACTATAAACTTGATCAAAAAATAAAAATTTAAGCAACTAGCCTTAAAAGTAAACTGGGTGTCTGCCTAGGAAAATATCACATCAACTACATGTTCAAAGACATTAACCTAGATTAAAAAAAAAAATATTAATCTGAGTTTCTTGAGTGTTTTGGGGACGTTATGACTTTTTCATGGGAAGTTATAGCACCCCCTAGACCCCACTTGGCGCCAGCGCTGTCTCTACAGCTGCAGTTTTTCCAACTTAGCGACTTTCTCACTAAATTTAGCAAGTTTTCAGACCCCAATAGCGACAAACTTTCAAAAAAGTGACCAGTGACAAATCTAGCAACTTTTTGAGGGGCTATTGGAGACTTTTGGAGAGTGACATGAAGTCACGTATCACCAGCTCTTCGTAAGGAGCAGAGTGTGGTGCCATGAGCCCCTCCCCGTCCCACAGCACTCAAAGGTGGCCCAGACCTCACAGCTGCAAGAGACTAGACATAGGCCGTTTCTCAATATGCGTACTTCTGCGTTCTCGTGTACTCGTGTTTTCGTGAAACGTCATCAGCTTCGGCCCGAGTACTGTTCCAATTCACAAGAACGACAACGGAGAAATTCCCCGGATGTTGTTTTCGCTCCTCCATCTTTACCGAGCATGCATGTTGATCGCGTTTTTATTTTTTTGTTTTATTCGGCAAAAGGTCAATTTTATTTGTGTTTATCTGTGTGTTGATCATCATTCCTAAAATAATTTATCATTATCTTGAGACTATTAACAATAGGAGTTTAAATGCAGCTCCAGACGAGCTTTTAATGCGGTGATGTCACGAGTAGCTTCTGTTCCAATGGACACAGATCTGTCCTGCATGCTCGCGTTCTTCCCGAATCCATACTTTTGGCATTCTTGTGAAGAGCGTACTTGGCGAGAAAACAAGTCCGTACTTGCGTTCTTGAGTATTGAGAAACGGCCATACACTCCCTCGCATCCAGACAGCAAATTAATTGAGCATGCGTGAATCTTTTGTCTCTGACTCAAGGTTGTTCCTCTACCTCTCTGCATGGTAGCGCATTGCAGGACATTCAGTTATGCAAGTTACGTGATGACGTCATCTAGCGAATTTTAGCAACTTTTGTTACAGCCAATAGCTACTTTTCTTACAGGGGAGTTGGCAACACTGTACAGCTGAATCATTCGTCTTAATGATAATCTTCACTAACAAATCTCCAAGACATTCCCAGAACAGCACAACTAATGACAATCACCATAAAGGGAGTCAACACTTGGAAATCAAATCTGATTCGTTGGTTCTGGGCTTCATTTAAAACCTCCTGGAAAATCTAAAAGTGGTTTGCATTTTTCATATGGGCTTGTAGTTCAAACTAGAAAAGTCCAGAAGAATGAGTTCCCTACAAAGTTGGTCATCCTCCTGTAGTTATATCCATCCTGGAAGAGTGCAAACAGTAACCCGCCTTGCTATCACCGCGCTAACGTTAACCCGCCTTGCTATCACCGCGCTAACATTAACCCGCCTTGCTATCACTGCGCTAACATTAACCCGCCTTGCTATCACTGCGCTAACATTAACCCG
>JAUZNJ010016921.1:0-17429 GCA_034780135.1 Jordanella pulchra
AAACCCCTATGGGATGTTTAGCCCATTGTTGTGCCTTTATTTTTTTCTGCACGGAAATGTTAAAATTGGTCTTAAGACATGTTAATATTTGATAAAGTGTGCCCACTTCTTACCTTGTTGACCTGTACTTTTTCATAGCTGGAAACTGGAAGGATAATAAAAAAATGTTACTTTTGCCTTGCACCTCCAGTCTGAAGCTATAAATCAACTACAAGAATGTCAGTTGCTTTTATTGACCATTTTTCCTTTGTTTCATTAATTTCCAATGAAGCTTTTCTCGCTACATAGCCTGCTCTGGGAGCCATGTATTATATCGTTTCCAACGTTTTCATTCTCAGAGACATGGGTTTGAGTTCTCATTAGTCATTTTTAAAGCCTGTTGGAGACACAAGCTGAACAATTTCCCAAACTACTTGTAGAGCCACATTTGCAAAAGATCCATGTGGTTGTTTCCGGTGCTATATGGCAATTTTGTGTCATTTCCTGAGTGTGTATATCGATTTAGAGGCTGCTTTTGGTATGGAACATAATGTGAATCACCATCACATAAAACTGCCTGCCCTGCAGCTTTTCACTGCTGGTATATTTATAAAGCCATTCACACAACATGTCACATCAATATCTCACTTATCACTTGCCAGTACTATGCATTGTTTAAGCCATTTTTCCTGTTACTGAAAGAGTAGAAAAGCAAGTTCCAAAACTCATTGTAAACAATGTCCTGAGTTTTAGAAGTCCCATTCAACTAGATCTTGGGTTATGAGGAAGCCCTTGCTCAGCAGAGCTTCAACTTTGAACTATGTAATAAAATATACTCACAAGGCATTTTCCTATACAAAGTTTAAGATGATTTCAGTCTAGTGAAATTGGTATTTTGATGGAAGTAGAAAATATGGAATATGGATGCACAGCAGAGGTGGGATCTTGAGTAACATGGCTTGGACTTGGGCCACATTTTAGTAATTCATTTTATGACTTTAGACTTGACTTGAAAAAAGGTTCAGAAGTTTAAATACCTCCCTGGTCCATCACACCTGAATCAATTTGGTGAATTAACTCCTCAGCATGAAAGCGGGAGAGGTCGGCAGTCTGTCGCAGACACATTAAGACGTACAACCATGCACACACTTACATATAAGGACAATTTAGAGATGCCGACGAACCCACAATCATATTATTGGACAGTAGGAAGTCGCCAGAGTACCCGGAGAGAACACATGCATGCAGGGGGAAACATGCAAATTTCATGTAGAAAGACCCCAGGCCTACAACCGTCCTACAGCACGGCAAGAGTGCTACCCACTGCTCCACTATGCAGCCCAGTTTTATTTAGCAAATGACTTACATTTTTAAAAGGTGCATTAAAGTTGATCTCCATCTTCATTAGTTCTAGATTTGTTAATGCATTCAACTGCTGTCATGTAATTACCAGACTTCCTTTCATGTAAAAGAAGTTCAACAGGTTCACATGGTTAGCACATTAGAAAAATCTAATAACTTTTGGTGCTTATGTCAGACCTCCATCATATATTTTTACTTCAGCAAATATAAATGAAATTAATGAACCCTATTGTTTTTCAGTACAACACTTATTTTTATTCACTTTGAGATTGAACACTTTTTCCCATCAATTTTGAATCACTATGTTTTAGTGACGAAGAGACCTTTGGTGAGAAAAAAAGTGTTGTGCAAAAAGGAAAAACTGAAATATAAAGATCTAGGAACAGTGACATACAAACATTTATTGGCAAAAGAAGGAGTGATGTTGAAATATAATCCAAAGATATAAAAAAAACAACCTCAGGAGTAAACTTTACTAAAATAAAGGTGTTCTGAGAACCCAATAACAGATAAAACAAAGTATACATTCCCCAAGTAATGGGGAGTTTCCAGAATTCCATGATAGTCATCTTCTACAAGTGAAAATACACTCAGAAAAAAAGAAGCTTCCAATGTCAACAATTTCACAATTTGCATTTTGGACATTTAAATATGTCAGAAATGCTTGCCCGTAGATATTTTTTTTTTACAGTTCAGTTTCTAAATGTATAAATGGCTCATGAGAAAATGTACAAAATGGAACACACAAACAGTTATATCACTTGAAGGTAATGCAATAGCCGTGGGATCAAAATGCACCAAAGCTATTTAGGAGTCTAATGGCTGAAAGGATAAAGGGATTTGAATACCTGATAGTTTTCCTTGAGGGTGCATAAAAAATGTGCCCAGAGGGCATCAAGACAAACTCATCAAAAATAATATGGTACTTTATATTTGTTTATTATTGTTACATTATTCCTTTTTGTATAGAGTTCTCTAAGAAAATCCTAAATTATTAAACAGAATACCAATGACCTTTGAGAGGATTCTAATTCTACAAGGAGGTTTGTTATACTTAACTGACATGTTTTCATTAAATACTGAGCCACTGAAATGTTTTATAAGAAAAGGTTGGATTCTAAATCAGAAAATGTAAATCAAAGGTAATTCCTTAAATAAAATATGGAAATGCTATTAAATTTCATTTATTCGTTAATTATTCCCACCCTACCATTACTAATGCTTAGAGCACCACAATTTCATTTGCAAAACATTTTTCTGTTACTCAGTTCTTTTTTAAATGATCTATTTTATATTATCTGTATCATTACGCACCATTTCTCACATCATTATCACTATGCCTTCATTCTAAATACAATATAAGCTAAGTTACTGTTAGTGAGTCTAACAGTGAAAAACCAATTAATGTGGTATTTAGAGGAGACGTCTGCAGTTTATCCAACAGGGATCATAATGAAATTTTCCCATGGAGTGCTCAGAGATGGGTTTGATGCTTAACCATGACTTATGCTTGAAATAATCCATCTTTCTAAGTTTCTATGTTTTTGAGACATGCTATTTTAATCCCAATGGACAACAAACTCATCAATTTCTAATTTGCTAAGTATTTCTTGTAAAGATACATTGATGATACAAACCCTATGAATATTTATGACCATGTCATAAACCTGTAAAGCTGAGTTAATACTCTTTAATACAGCCAGTCTTCATGAAGTAAACAGCTTATTTACTTTACTTTTCATCAGCTATCGTTGGAAAGGGGGATATTAAGAGTAACATAGCAAAATGGTAACTGTGTCTACAGTTTAAAAGCAAACTTTTTTTATTTTTTAAATTACACAAAAAACAATTAATAAATCACATTCTGTTTTTATTTTATTGGGTTTAGAAACACTTTAAACTGTAATTTCTAATGAAAAAATGCATAATCAGAAGTAGGGCTGGGTTATGTGTCTGTTAGAAGTGAAAGTGTACCAACTAAAGAAAAATATGTTGAATTTTCAAATAACCACATACATGGAAAATATTTCCAATTTAGAATGTGTTACAAGCATAGAAAATGGCTGCCCTGGCAAACGCAATACAAATGGAGAGAGAAAGCACAATTCAAAAAATTCGTTACCTTTGTATTGAACAACTGAGAGACAAAGTAACACATGTAGTTAGAAGTGTAATTAGGAAAAGGGAAGGCTAGTAAAGGATGGTTGGATAGGTATGCTAATCTCATCTTGATATGGGTCATAGTTTTTAATCTCACTGTTTATTAGAGAGTGCTTAACTAAAAAAATAAAACCTTTTTCACAACATATAAATCGCAATTAAGCAAGATCACTGCAGGAATCCATTTGGAGTTTCACCCATCTGGTAAAGGTTACTGAGCTGGCAGTGAGTGAAGAGTACCCTGTTGTTGATATGTGGTTAACAAGGAGATGAACAACAGCTGTCCTGGGTAAGCTGCCAGAGATGAGAAAGAAAACTCATGCTGATAAGCAGAGAAGGAGAAAGAAATGTAAAAAAAGAAAAAAATGGGAGGCAAGAGCAAACAAAAATCAACAAAGTAATGATCTCAATGTCGGTGTGCTGGAAACCTCGGTATCCTGCCATTCAAATGAATCTAACCAAAAATATGTTTGCAAATTACATCCACTTCTCACCAGCATTCTCCTACCCAAGCCTTCATTCACGGGGGAAAAGTAGTTTTCCATGCAAAATCTGCATAAAAGTCTCAAAGGACACAAGGAATCTGGCAGTTAATTTTTTTTAACCAATGAGCGTTAAAGCTCACCAAGCTGACAGAAGAAAACTTTGGTAAATGAATTAACTAATTTGCTAGTACTGTTCCACTGGTGGAATGACACACCCCCAACAATTAATTTTTATTTTGACTGTAATGTTATTTTTTTTATTTTCTCAAATAAATATAGTATTTATCTGAGAATAAAATAATCGTGATCGTGTGCCGTATAGCTGTTATCAACTTAAAGTTCCTTTTTTTGGAGGCCCCAAACTGAAGCATGTTGGTCTACCAGAAAAGGTTATTTGAAGTTCTTCAGCTGTTGCTGAAGTTTTCCTTTGACCAGTTAGCCGATCCTCTTCATTCATCCTGAAAGTTGGGGAAGCTGTGCCAGGAAATTTAGATCTCATCTAGACTAAAGAGCAGCATTTTCATTCATCCAATGTTACAAATGGCCTATCTGCTGAATCAGTGTGCATATAATGATAACATCTTCTTAAGATTTGTTGATAACTGTGACAAGGCGTGTGCATCATTGACATCAAGGGATGTTATGCTCCCCTGGTATTCTCTGCACCATTACCTGTAGACACACTTAGAAATGTGAGCTTAAATCTGAGCTCACAGAGGAACTGACTCTCTCTCTCAGCAGAAATACAGTACTAACAGCTCTTTTCACTTTAAAATTCACCAAACATATTGAATATACCATGAGACTTGTGCTACAGCATAAGTGCTCTAATTGGGTAGATACAACGTTCCTCTTAAGATTTATGAGCTATTAATCTGTTCACGTGAAATGATTCATGAGTGTAAGAGTTGGGAGACATATGATTAGACTTAATCATTTGTCATGGCTGCTGGAGACATAAGGCTTTAAGCTGGAGATATTAAATCCAAACCACAAAGATCCTGGATCTGAGGAGCAGATTTATGTTTATATTCCTTAGCACACAACGTCAGAAAAAATTAGCATGTGCAAATGAACGTATTGTACAATTTAATCTGCCATATTCTTTTTTATTACATAAGATTCTTATAGTTTGTCCAAATAAGGGAATTTCGGACAAGGTAAGTTGATGTTAATAGCAGTATTTTATGTTTTTATAATAAACAAAATAATGGAGGGCATAAATGTTATGTACAGTCCTCTCAAATTAAATCATTAGACTGGGTAAAATTGGCACACTCATTTGAGATAACATCAGTAAACTTTCTTTTGACGAAATGCTCTAAATCATTCATGATTAACTACCAGTTACAACTCTAAGGGGAGTAAAGCCAAAAATAACACTTATAGGAGAATCAGTTTCAAAATATCTGTGTATTATGGGTGCAGTAACATTAAACATCAGAGAAAAATGTTTATGTGCAACAGTAAGTTATATAAGACTTATATTCTTAATTGCTATGTTGAAATACTATTCAGCAACTTAAATAACAACAAATGTCATTTAAAAAAGCTGAAAATAATTTTCTTATTCGAAACATTGTAGAATAACATTATTACTGTCTTTAAAAAAATATTCTGCTCAATGTTTTTATTAATTTGCCCAAGACCAAAACAACTAAAAAAAAACAAAAAACTGCAAAAGGGAATTATTCAGAAAATTTTAGGATCGGGTTAAATTTTTTTTCGCAAATTATGGAAACATCAGAGGTTAGAGAGACTGAATCTCAGTTTGAAATTTAATAGTTGCCAATCATGGTGTGTGGATAACATTTTGTCAAACAGCAAAAATACAACAGCATTTTCCTTGTACTTGCCCTACGGATAGGTTAGAAGGATAGATCAACAACAGCGTGTACATATGAAACATGTGTACATGTTGGTTATGTACTGGTTCTGGAACATTTTCACAAAACAAATGTTAAACTCTAGGTGTTCGCTCGTGTCTAAATATTGCTCATGTTCCATACAAACATGGTATTCTGTCACAATAAGAGAAACATATGTTTCTCTTATGGCTTGCTGTGGTTTGGCAAACAGTTTCATCATATATCCCTGTCCTTGCAAACAGTAGAGAAGCAGTAATGTCATTTAGATTTTGTCAGTTAAAAATGTTTTTTTTTTTTTTTTTTTTTTTACAACCAACAGGTACTGCTTTGATGCCATTAAGTCACAGAACTAATGTTTTCCTCATCATTTATTAGATCTTAGCTTAATAATTTAACATGGTCAAATTAGAATGTATGTATCGGCCGTGAATTAAACATGAGCTGTAATTGCAGAAGGAAATGGAGCCTAATTTGCCAAGGTGTGTAGTGACAACCAAATGTAAGACACAATGACTCGCCAAAGCGGGGTTTGAGAAATGGCTGTAAAAACATATGAAATATGCATGGTCCAAGGATATTATTAGATCATAGATGTTCTACTCAGCCTACAAAAGGTACAGTGACTAGCTTTAACCAACAGAGAACTAGTCAGTGGGTTTGAAAGGGAAAAGCTGCAAATAAATCAGGAACTCAAGGGATCAGCCATGCCATCTTGATACGCCTCTCTGCCTCATGCTGCAGGCATTATTTTCCAGCAATGCAGCTATTGTTTGTTTGTCAGTATCTGGCTTGGTTTGGTGACTTGACAAAGGATGTCATCTTCCACTATTGATGTAAAGGATTGGAGATAGTGTCACTGCTACTGATTTAAACAAGATGTTCTACTGCTTTCCACATTATCATGTCATTTTCTTAGTTATTTGGCAGGGAAGCAGAAATAAAGACCTGTCAAGGAAAGCTTAACATGACTAAAAGGCCATTACTAGGATACAGCTGTTAGGATCACATGGCATTCTTAAAAAGAAAAAGTGTGTTTTTTTTCTACATAGACTCCTCTACAGAAGTTGGATTTATTTCAAATGTATGAGCTCATCTAAATAAACCAGACATTAGCTATGTTAACATGCACAAAATTTCACAATCTGATTGAAATATATTCTGTTTAAAAAAAAATGACCAAATAGTTTTGTTTATACAAACATAAATATTCGGAATTAAACAACTGATCTGTTAAAAATGTGTCATATAAACATGCTGACAAAATATTGTGATAACAACTAGCCAGTGCAAATTGACGCTCTGAGTGGAAAAACAATACATTGATGCAACATAGACATGTTCACTGAGGTCAGCTTGACTCATTTAGAATAACTCAATGCAGACAAGTGTTTACATCTATGCTGATCAGATTATAGGCAAGTCAGTCAGATTATAATTTCATTCCAATCCTGCCGAATCTAAACACAATATTCTGACTGAGATATTTATATGATGCATTTCTAGTAAACTTGGCTGCTGTCTCTACCAGGTCTGTTTCTATGACTGGTAAGTAAATATACAAAGCGTACCTATGTGTTGACTATTTTTCTTTTATATGTTCTGAAGGAATGGATTAAATTATATAAGAAAGTTCAGTACTTTTAATTAAGAAAGGTTTTGCATCTGGCTGCCCAGCACGAGTCATGATTCACAGCTATTTGAGTATTGGAGCTGTTGTAGAAGTCTCTCTTTCTTTCTTTAGATATATTCCAATGGTTGCTATTTTAGATTGTGACCCTCTTTTTCTGTTTCTATTAATTTCAGGGTATCCCCAGGCCCAGGAATGGCCCATAGAAAGATGTCGCTAGGGTAGCCCACTGGTGGTCGAACACGTTTTTATTTAAAAAAAATAATAAAATAGGCAGGAAATGTTAAAATATGACTATTTAATTATGTGTTATTTCAAAAATGTTATTGATTGAATACTTTTACAAATACATAGTCTTAGAAAGAGTACTTTCAAAATACTATTTTAAATAAAAACAAACTTTTAAATAAATATTACTTGGATTCATACTGAATCCTAATTAATTATTCAGAGAGTAAATCTTAAAGTAAGCCGGATAATGCTGCTAACGTTTACAACTGAAACAAGTTACAATAAATAAAGGACAAAAAAGTAACCAAAACAGTGATTACTTAAAGGCTAAGACATTTAAACTTTCCAATTATTTTCTTAAGCCCGTCATGCTTCATGGTAATCATTGGCTCAAAGGCTTCAGTGACTGAGAAATCTCTGAAGTGTAATTGCACATCTTGGCTGTCTTTTTAGTGCAGACAGCCAAGATGTGCATTTAGATGTGCATAAGTAAGCATAGTGGCTTGCCAGGCTTATGTTACAGTAGGGGAAACCCTGCAATCACTCTTATGTCTTGCGAAGCTTCTGTCTAAATTGAGATCCTGTTTCTGGTTGCTTTCGTACACTTTTTGGTCTCTAACTCCTCCTTCATACTTTGTGCTATTTAAACCATTCAACTTTTAAACAATTCAGCTCATTAGGGACATTCCTGCTTTATCTTTTTACTTTCATACCCTAATCACCATGGCCACATAAGTTGTTGTAGAAATACTGTATAAAATTTGGCATATTTGTTCATCAAAGCCTGCTGATTTCTATGGTCGAACATGATTTCAGTATTTGTTAAGTGATCTTATGTCTCAAGAGCTGTTTGAACACTCAGTTCATCATTCTTTGTAACTTGCTTCTAGATTTTATGCTTTTGTTTGCTTTTTCAGTCCTTGCATTTTTAAATTTTGCATTGTTAAACTTTTACATTTCAACTAGTATTTTAAAAACCCACTAGTGTTAAACTCACTTCAACGGTATCTGTCTGTCTCTGTCTCTCCCTCTCCCATTTGTCTGCTTCTCAGTCTTGGCTTTGTGGGCTTTGGCTTTGATTTAGGATTACACTATTTTCTGTATGTTAATCATCACACACATTTGAATTGATTTCCAGCTGTTGTACTGATTCCTGGCATTTCAACAAACAATTTAACACTAAGCTTCTCATTCAATACCATATTCTTCAACATTTTAGTCTCTATTCTTAAGCTACGTCTTTTTCTCTTCAACCACATAGGATTCAAGTTTTTTTTATGCTAATTTATTTTGTGATTGATCCACTTTGGGTTGATTCTGCTCTTTCTAGACAGGCATCAAGCTTTTGTATTCTGTGCTAATTCATCACATGTCTGCAATGTTTCTCCTTTTGGCTTTAGCTTGCATCTGCTATGTTTCATGAAGGAAATTAAGCTCCATTGTTTTTTCTATTTCATACTATTTAGCAGGTTCTGCTTTCAACTTCTGCTTGTTTCTGCCACTTTTAGCCTACAGCTTACAGTTTAGCGTATAGCATTCACATTGCGTTTTTGTAGGAAATGCAACTTTTCTAGTTTTATTTGACTGGTTTTCACACTCACCTAATGACTCTCATTGGCCCTCCATGCATTTTTTTCTCTCCTTTATGTACACTGTCTGCTTTTTTCCCCCATTTATTTGTTGGAATCTTCTATGGTCCTGAATCCATGCTTTCTGATATTTGTTCTCTGGCTAGTTTTCTTCATAAAAGAACAATTTTCTTGCCAATGGTCAGAATTTAAATTGTTCTTGGATCTCACCCTGACAGCAAACATAAAACTGTATTCAACGTTCTTCAATTTAAATCCATTCGGTTGGTATTCTGTCTTAATTGAAACAAATGCCCGTACATCAGTGCATAACTCAATTTTTGGTGTTTTCTACATGCTGCCATTTATTCATGGGCTTACTCTGTTTTGTCCCTTTAAACTATCTCTTTTGTAACTTTTTATTTAAAGAGTTTTGATAGATAATGTCAAAATACTAATATTCAATAATATTACAAAGTTAACTTTTCTGATCTGTATTTGAGGATTTTTTAGAAGTCTGTTAACAGATCATAACCTTTTTCACCAGTGGGTATGAACATTTCAAAAGGCAGGCATGAATTAACACGTTACTCTTGGTTACATTTTACACCCTCATTACTTAATGTTATTATACACACATTTTAAGCACAAGGTCACAAAACTTTTCTCCAGAGTGTTATAGTCATGTTCTTATTTCCCTTTGACTATATTTTCAAGGTTCATGGTTAAGAATGTCCCAGCATCCTTTGTTTTATGCACACTTTTTGTGTTACAAAAACATAACATGGACTATAGTTTATATTTCAGCATAAAGTTTGAACCAAAAAATGACTTAAGTATAGGAAAGTATGAGCAATAAAAAATCCAACTCTATGTTATGCAAGGTGACTTCATTTTGTACATAAGCATCATTAACCAGTCTACTTGTATAAGCTCTATATTGACTGAATCAACATATATTTAATTAATTTATTGATTTTTTTTTGCAGTGCAGACAAATGCAGCCTTTTCCTGAGAAGCGTGTAAACCTGCACTAAACATTGGCAACAACAAATGTTATATCAATGTATATATTTGTATCTGAAACAATCACTGTTTCCTGTTTCCTTTGTGACTTAAATAGAATGTAGTTGTAAACAGATAACTTGCCAAATATAGTTTTGTTTACTAGCCAATGAGCGTACAGATATCTCAGCCATCATCAGTGGTTTCCTCATCCATGAATAGTTATCAGAGAGCTACCCCTTGCGTTTTCCCTTTCATTAGTTTGCACTGATGCTCGCAAGCATGACTAATGCAAACATTTTCAACCCTAAAGTGTCCCTTATTAAAATATACAGTGACAGCCCAAGTACCAACCATCTGCATCACAGTTGCTGAATTTCTGATGCATCTCGCATATGTGGTAGTTCTGTATTTGCTGCACCAAATTAGTCTCCAAGGCAATAGTATTTTATTTGATTTCATTTTTTAGCATCATGTAACAGCATTCATATTATAATCTAACTGTTCAAGCTCAAGTGAGACTGGTGCAACTGTTTATTTTTTGTTGTGTTGAGGTAGTTTTGATGCTAGAAAAAAACAGGCACAGGAAAAGCATTTATTCCTTTCCATTAAGTATTTTGTAGCATATTTGTTCATTAAGAACATGGTTTTCCAAACTGTACTTTTTGGAAAACGAAGCTGTGTAGGAGGGCAGATGGAGGCAGCATTGATTTCAGTGTACTACTTGTGCTGTGAGTTTCATAATAGTATATGCATTTTGTAGTGGTTTTTACCAATACCTAATCTATATCTTGCCTATTATTTTTAGTCTATAGGTTCATTTTCTTAATGAAAACAATAAGGCTTTTCTATTATAGTGAAATACCGTTTACTAGGAGGATGCTTTGCACCAGATACAGTTCTAATAAAGTAATTCAATAATATACAGTTATTGCTTCTCCAGTGCCAGAAACAAAGAGACATTTTTAGCTTTATTTTGTCCCAGTAAACCAGGGTTTTGAAAATCATAAGGCTGGGGCTGCACCAAACAGCCTAATATTGTTAGGCATAGTTGTTAACTGTGTTGGCAAGTGATAAGGGTCTCTGTCCCAGACCAGAGAGATAAGCCAGGGAAATATGATTGGCCATATAAAGAATTTTTGAAGTTTTCCTATCCGATGCTGTGGGATGATCAGGTTGAACAATTAACTGAAGTCCAGGAACAGCATCTGCACATGGGTGTTCTTCTCCTCCAGATGTGATAGGCTGACGTGAAGAGCGGAGGAGATGGTGTCCTAAGTGGAGTGGTTACGCCGGTAGGCAAACTGGAAAGGGTGGAATGTGGAAGGAGTTTGGATACAATATGATTTCTAACCACCCTTTAAAAACCCTTCATCAAGAGGGGAGTCAGAGAAGCAGGCCGGTAGTCAATGAGTGAGATGACTTGTGGTTTCATTGGCACCAGAATGATGGAGGCAGTCTTGAAGCATACTGGCACTTTGGCTTGGTCCAGTGAGGTGTTAAACTGTATGTGACAACACCAGCCAGCTGACCTGCATATTCCCTTAACAACCACCCAAATATGTTGTCAGGGCCTGGGGCCTTCCTTGGGTTGACTCTTTTTAGGGTCTTTAACACATTGCTTGTGTCTAGGTGGAGAGTCTTCTCTTCCTGATGGAGTGCTGTTTAGTGCCTCGAACCTCCCAAAGAAGTTATTGAGTTTGTTGAGGAAGTTAGCATTAACTTCACCCAATGGGGAGGAGGTGTGTTGTAGTCTGTAATCACCCGTATTCCTTGCCACCTACTCCTGGTGTTGCTGGTGTTGTGGAAAAGTTCCTAGATTTTCTAATTGTGGTTTTGCTTTGCTAACCTAATGGAATGGTTTAAGTTGGCTCTTGCAGTCCTCAGGGCCTCCTTGTTGCCAGACTTGAAAGCTAAGTTTTGTGCTCTTACCATTTGCCATACCTACTGTAATCCAGGTAGTTGTTTGGCCAGGAAGATGATGTTCTTGGTGGTGCTGATCTGATCTGGTACCCATCCTGCATTACATAGTTTTCACAGGCATCTTTTTATAAACAGTCTAAGGTGGAAACCATGATAATAGGAACGTGATGTTAAAAGGGTGCTGTACTCCTGCTACATTGGCGTTGGGAGATGAGGATGAGAGATCAGTTGAAGGCCGTGTTGTTTAACCCTGGCCCTCAAGGCACACTGCAATGCATGTTTTAGATTTTTTTTTTCTGCTTCAACATACCTGAGCCTGATGATTGCAGTTCAGTTCGGCTAAGCTTGTTGATCTGATATCACTTGATACCAGGTGTGTTGAAACATTGAAGAAGCCTCTTGGTTGAGAGGTGAAACATTTTCTAGAAAACTTCACATCCAGTTGCCTAAATATCTCAGAACTTTTTCATTCACTCTACATTCTGCTTTCTTCTTTGATCAGCAGATTGAGACTTTGAACGAGGCAGAGTTCACCTTTCCTATGTTTTTGTATTTAGTATAATACTTCTGGACTTTTTTGAGTCTAATGCTGAAGCCGCCAATAGTCACTTATGCTATTCTCTGGTTCGGGGGGAGCTGCTTGTTCTGCTAAATAATGTTAAAAAGTCCTTTAAAAAATCCTTAATCCAGATTATCATGTGGATCATCACCAAAATTAAATTAAATTAAATATCATACTTTATACTATAATATATTATACTTTAGTGATCCTCAAAGAGAGATTGATTGATCCTTGGATTGAGGTGCACTATTGATAAAAATTCATTAAAATCTGTTCATAACTTTCAAGTTATCCTGTACAGAGACGGATAGATATCCACAAACACACACAAACTCGACTAAAAAGATAACCTCCTTGGCGTAGGTAAATAATCTGTTGCTGTCTAATAATTGTACAAATTGTGATTATATATTTTTTAAAGAGATTTGGCTCTAGCACTGATTCCTGTGGTACTCTACAGGTAACCCTAGAGCATGAGGAAGATTTATAATTAATTAAAACTAAAATCTGTCGATGGTTGTGCTTCATTATTCCAGAAATCTGTAAACAACTTTGCAATGCTCAAAGCATCACTCACATGAATCATCAGTAGTAATCACAAAACACCCTTAGATATATACACATGTTAAGACCCAGCCAAAAGCAGCAACAAGAAGTTGGACACGTCTAGGGGTGTAAGTGTCGTAGCCCGAGCCACTGGCAAGCACCCAGGGACCGCAATCTCGGCGCATAGTCCTCTAGGCCCAGTCTTCAGGTGCTGGAATTCACATCCACCGGGAAGGTGTAGATTTGTGGTTTGGTCTGCAGGCCCACCGGCCTATGTTAAGCTGGCAAGAGCCGCGAACCTGTGCCACACCCCATCAATCACTCCTATCTCTGGACCTTCAATAACACTGAATTACCGGCCACCAAGTGACAGCAATAAAATCTGTTGGACTAAAACTAAATGGAAAACTACAGTACCCACTCCTGAAATGGCAAAAACTTACTTAACTCTGCAACAGGCTTACCGAGACGGGGTTGGTTTTAACTGCAAGTGCTTTACTTTTTTTTTCCTGTCCTAGTGCAGAAATACCACTGTGAGGACAAATGTTGATCACATAGGTATTGTAATAAGAGTAGTAAAGCACAAGATTGTTTTCTTCAATGTGAGTGGCTTCATGATCTAAAACTTAAATTCACAGCTTCAACCCTTAAAGTGGGAAAACAAGACATTTCTGATTTATTTAGACATAATGTATACCATTGTCATTAATAGCATTTATCCACTGGTTTGTTGTATCATGTTGATGATCCTCCTGCACAAAGAATGAGCTAATATTCCTTCTCCTTGTTATTACATTACAGCACCACAGCTCCAAACTACACTGCTGTGCCTTAATGCGCTGTACTAAACTCATAACAATGCAGTGTTTACCTCCTGTGTCAATTTATCACAACTGCTTAAGCAATAATGCTGCTACTTTGGCCACAGAGGCTGTAATAGTGGGTTATTACCCTACCTTTAGCAGGCTTTTTTAATTATTGGCAGATATCTTTTATCGTGTGAAGAAAACAGAGAAAAAAATAATTGCTTAGTGATACCTAACCTCTGAATGCAGTTTCTGGATCTATCAGCAGACAACATCAACATTGTGCCACAGCAAAAACACTAGCCATCTGTTATCCTGTTGCTAAATGGCAGTTAATGAACAGTTGGTAAAGACTAGAAGTGGGGCCCATTTATTAACATCTGCCCCTGCAGTGAACATGGAGAAAGTCAGTGTAACATGCACATACATTTGATCTCTGTTTAATGGAGTCATAATCATTGCTGCACTGCCCATAAATCTCAATCACAGGATCTAGATATTTTTTCCCTTCCTTTTGATACAGTATGTCTAAAGGTGAATGTTTGATACTAATAACAATCATGAAAAAGGAGCTATTCATGATTAAATGAATATAAGGAGAGTATTTATGATCATTTCAATATCTGTAGATGTCATATTTCACATAAGAATGGCTAGTTTTGTAAGTTAAACACATTAAGCAATGTACAAAAGTCAAAGTCTGCTCAATTTTGGTATTTAATTCTGTGTTGTGTGTTTTTCCTGTTCATCAGCTGCACAACAAATGTGATTAGGATGAATGAGTGGTTGTGAGCAGAGTTTGACTGAAGTACACTTTACACCTACCAGTTTAAATACAGTATATCACCTTTAATTGACAAATCTTTGCCATAGTATGCATATGTACAGGGACTGAAAGAGAATGGTACAAATTTTTAGCTACTTGTAGTGTGCAATGATCAAAATTGTAAGCTACAAGTAGACTACAGGATATAACTAAAAATATCTAGATATTTAAACAAGGCATTTGTTAAGTCAGCTGAAAAAAACTAGCAGGAAGAACAACACTACATCGAATTGTAGATGCTTGGAAGCTGAAAGCGTATCCCTTCCCTCTGTTTGGTGATAGTTTTTCTTTCATGATTCTTTGAAACCATCTGTGCTCTCTGTCCAAAATCTGAACAAATGCCCACTGCCCAGTACACAGGAAAAAACAGAGAGACATAAAAACACTGAGTTTCAGAGAAATTTAGGAGGATTTTTTTTTTTTTTTTTTTTTTCAGCATTGTGTATGCAGTCCGGTGCAGTGAGGACTCTTCAAACTCTGGAGGGACCTAACGACATCTACACAAATGTAAATGAGCCAAAAAAAATACTTGAATCCAACAAAAACACACTTAGAAATTGGTCTGAAAAAAAACCCCACAAAAACGATTAAAACATCACTTACAACATGATGCATGAGATACAACATCAAAACAGAGTTAAACGTCTAAAACCTTAACAGAAACGTCTTTCAGCAATCTTGTATTTTGTAACCAGTGAGGTGCTGGTTTGAACCCCCGCTCTGTATATCATGCCTGTTGTTTCCTTTGACAAGACATTCACCCACCCTATCTGCTAACCTGGACAGAGGGCTTTTTAGTACTAAATGTATGTCAGCTCTACTTCTGTCAGTTGGCCTGGAAATGTGTCTTTACACAAGTTGTTGCAGTTGTGCAAAGTATCAATCATCCTATGCTCCCTTTTCCTATAATTGTCAGTCAACATTGCAATGGAAGCTTTGAGTCTGGTCAGCTGGATATGTGGCGTACTGAGTTAGTTAAAAGATTTCAATGAAGTATTCTTTTCCTGAAATGCCCTGCAGGTTGAATTGACTTTCATTCTTTTTGGACTTTTTATTTGTCCTCTGTACTTTTCAATGCAGCCCTTTTCCTTCGAAAAAGAAATAAATAAATAATAAAGAGTGTCCCTTTTCTCTAGGTTATGTTCCCAGTCTCATGCCTCCTTCTCACAGTCATTCTTTATGGGTCAATTATTTTTGCATGGTTGACAGTATTCGGTCCTCTGAGTGTTGTGAGACCTGGGACAGACTGCACTGTGACAGATAAGACTCCCACTTCCCTAATATCAAACCTTAGGCAACACCAGCTCCAACCATGCTTAATGGAAAACTTGTGTTTTTATCAGCAAAGTGACCCACATTCTCCAAAAAGAGATTGAATGCTCTTCACTATAGCTTGAAATCACACCCTGATGATATGGTTTAGATGCACGTTGCCTTTGGGCATTATTTTCTATAACTACTAACTGACTCATTTCTATCGATTACATCAAAGTGAAACCTGAACAAACTAAGCAATGAGTCTATTGGGATGATAGCATTGTCTCTTTGGACTCATTAACCACAGTGCAAGGTTTGACCAAAAAGTGTATAAATAGTGTAGGACAAGCTATACACTTGGGTTCAGTACACATTTATGGAGTCTAAAGAGCCCTTTATTCCATTTCTAAACTGAAATGAAATGTTTCAAAATACGTATTATAAAGAGTAATTTGAAATTTCCTGAACTGTCCTAGTTCATTCAGAGGAAAGTTTTTTTTTAATTGATTGTAGCAAAAGTCTGCCAATTCCCTCTAAACCACGTATGCAAATATAGTATTGACCCAATAAGAAATGCATCTAGTCTAGACATCTTACATCTAAAGAGTGTTTTTTTATTTAAAAGAGTTTGATAGTTGTTTGAGTATTTAAAATATATTTGACTCCTGGAGGGAAATAAGACAACCCTAAACAAAAAAAACAAAAAAAACAAAAAACATGCAATTATCAGTCTTGGAGGACACTTGTTCAGTTTTTTTGATTTTGGTCCAAAAAAAATCCCAAATGTGACATAGAACTACAGTCATTCTAAGTGGCAACTTTCTTTCATTAATAAACACTAAAACAAGACAAGAAAAAAACATTGTGGTTGGCAGTTACAGTCACCTTTTAAGCTCTGGCCGACAGAAATTTAAATGAAAACCAAAAATGTTTAGTAAAAAAGTGGAATCGTGAAAAAACAAACAAAAAAAAACAAACAAAAAAACCCACTTCAACATATCAGTTTGTTATAACATTTATAACACGTCGCAGTCTTTGACAAATGGGCTTAATAAGTGACAAATGTTGGGATCTGGAGTTTGCCTGCCACCTTTTCTCCAGCAGAGCGCGCCGTAGGTCTCCTGGGCTGGAGCCTCAACGCACCTGGGGATCGTCAGCTCATCAGGAGACCGCCCTACTTAAGCAGCAGTCAGACCTTGCTTCTACGCCGCAGTGTTGACTACG
>JAUZNJ010016932.1:0-17429 GCA_034780135.1 Jordanella pulchra
TTTTGTCTTCCCAAATGGAACGGGCATATTCCAAGATGACAATGCCAGGATTCATCGGGCTCAAATTGTAAAAGAGTGGTTCAGGGAGAATGAGACATCTTTTTCACACATGGATTGGCCGCCATAGAGTCCAGACCTTAACCCCATTGAGAATCTTTGGGATGTGCAGGAGAAGGCTTTGCACAGTGGTCAGAATCTCCCATCATCAATACAAGATCTTGGTGAAAAATTAATGCAACACTGGATGGAAATAAATCTTAGAGACTGCAGAAGCTTATTGAAACAATGCCGCAGCGAATGCGACTGTAATCAAAGCTATAGGCGGTCCAACAAAATATTAGAGAGTGGGACCATTTTTTGTTAGCGACTTTTTTTTTTTTTTGGCCAGGCAGTGTATATCTGCTGAGCCCTGTAATGTATTTCCCGATTTTAAACAATAATTAATAACGTGGAGAAAGAGGTCTGATGTCCTTATTTAATGTTTAAGTCGATCATCTTTAGGAGAACACCCAGCAAGTCTAAACTCAGTGAAACGCTGAATATTTCAGCACTGTGTAAATGTTGAGAAACGTAAGCCATCAAAAGAAACAGCCTGAAACAAAAAGAGCAAAGCGGATTCATAAAAATGCAAACTACTCGGTTCCTGCACAGCTGGAAAAAAATATTCAGGATGCAGGAACAGAAAACATTTTGTCAAGAGAAAAATTTAGATGGAAAATGCTGAACACAGTTTGACCTGCATAAGTACTCACACTCAATCTGATCTCAATTTAGCAAAACACTGAGCAGCTGATCATTTTCAGCTGTTTGAATCGAGTATCTCTTTACTCAGGTGTGGAGTGTGCAAATGATGGGTGTGTGCAGCCGCTCTGACCCCCATTTCACTGAAAACCTGGAGATGACCTGGAATGTTTGTGACTGAGGCAGACAGAAGAGGGCAAAATTAATCTCCGATTTAGCTGCATGCTCTGAATCTCACTCCTAACTTGTGGTTACCCCCCCCCCCCCCCACCACCACCACCACCACCAAAAACAATCAGTTTTTCTTCTCTCTGCAGATTCAGCTGTGCAGCGCTCTAAAGCTATGTGCTGCTTTCTCTCTCTGCTAAAAGTGCTTTAAATACTCCGGGTTCCGTGTCACACCATGAAGGAGCTCTGCTGTCTTCATTCCAGGTAAGTTGTCACATTAAATATGAATGTAGAGGTAATAAATGTTGAAATCAAACATGAAGTTTCAATTTAAGCAACAAGAAGCAGATTTTTACCATAAAGGGTCCCCCCTCCCCCGCCCCCCCCCACACAAACACACACAGAACAACTAACCTACACCTTATATCTTTACAACATCTTTGCATAAACCCTCATTTCAATTGGAAAACTGCACCTTAAACCTTTTTTTTGTTAAGCTTTCTCTTTAGATTTGAAATAGCTTCAGGTTTCATATGGTTTTTACCTCGAATCACTTCTTCTAATGTCTGAAAGCTCTAGTTTTCACTAGGGAACCTTTTCCTATGAAGTGTTTGGCATTTACAGCATGTCTACATTACATAACTGCACATTACCACTGACTTCTTATGAGGACAGTTAAAGAGCTTCTTTGCTACAATAACTACAGACTTAACATGTTTCATAAAAATACATAATAACCATAATTATTAGTAATAAGACAAGGGATCCAGCAGAATCTTTCTCATTCCTTGTCTCATGGATGCAGTTAAACAGTATTACAGCGTGGAGCTTAGGCTTTAGAGATGGTTTAAAAACAGTCTGCTGTTCAAACTGTGGTTCCCTTTATACCTTCAGAGAATCTACTCCAAAAACATCAGAGGCCATAAAAAGACTAACAGAAAAGTTTACTTCAGGACTTTAAACATTTCTTACTTTCACAGCAATGAACATTTTATGGTTGAACTAGTTTTCTTTTGCCAGAAATCAAAATAAAATGAATAAATCTTGATTGAATGCAATCTCTTGCTCCAGGCTGGAGAAGGATTAAGTGTCTTTGCATTTATAATGTTCTGAGTTTCAGTGCAAAGATTTGGACTCAATAAGCTGATATGGATAAAAGCCAAACAATAATGCTCCCAAACTCCTCCAATAAAGCTTTTAATTTCAATCTAAGGCTTTGCTCAGGCAAAAAAGATTTTAATGACACTTTTTATTGTTTCTGAGCAGGATTAGAGCCTGATAAGTTATAGCTAATATGCACACAGATCAGATTTCTCTCCAAAGTCATTTCTGTTTGATGAGGCAGCCTGAGCAAGATGGAGATATGAATAGTGACTCAGATCTGAGGGACATATTTCACCTACAGAAGAACATCTGTCGCATAAAGAACAAACAAAAAAAACAGGGCAACAGACTCTTTCACATGAAGGAATACAAACTTCAGGTTGTCTTCACATCTGCATAGAGCTCACATACATGAAACATTTTACAGTTAGATTGCATCTCGACTGCTTTCTAGATTCAGAAACTGAAACAATAAATGATGCTGGATCACATCTGTTTAAGATTTGTAACAGATTGTAACATGAAAGTGTAGATGCCACACAGGTAGTAGAAAATCACACTATTTTTTTATCATTTGGGAAATAATTATAAGACAAACAGAGAAGCTGTTAACTTTATATCGGTTCATCTTCACAGACAGGAGTCAAGACTACTACCAAACTACGATGCTGTGTGAGATAGTCTACATCATTTATTGATTTATTGCAGTGACAGTGCATATTAATAAACAGTTTTGTCACTATAGCAGAGTTAGCCAGAAGGCTATTTTTCAACTGCAGTCTCTATAGACAGATGGTAAAAGTCAACCTAAAGGAATAGAAGTAAAACTACATATTTACATTACATCAAACAATAGGTTGCTTTAACTAGCACTATAAAAACACAAAAAACTCAGGGTTGTAGATGTTTTGTGTTAAATAAGACAAATGTAGGAGGACCAGACGTAACCTGTATCTATTAGACATAGTCCATCAAAGTGGTAGATTTAACCTCTTAGTATTGTTTTTGAGGAAAACTGTTTAGTAACCTGGGGCATTTAGAATATATAAATAGGACAGACATAAACTGTAAGGGCCAGCCAACAAAGGTGGATGGGAGTAATCAATCAAAGTGCTTGGATAAATAAAAAGTTCAAGATGGCTTCCATACATTATATATAAAATTAAATGCAGTTTAACCCCACTGCAAATCTACGGACTTTGCCTCCTCCCATCAATGATTGGCTGTACAGATTGATGCCATATTCCCATCAAGTGTCCATCAGCTCCTGGTGCTGACTAGTATACAGGAACACGAAGAACTATTTCTTTAAATGTTCATGGAGTATGCATACATTGTTGTGATTTCAAACAATTTACTCTAAAGGAAAAGTTCAGTTTTTGTTCACACGGTTGCCTACATCCCTGAAGAGCTGAGTAATAATGATACAATGGAGCTCATTTCACACAACAGGAAAGGGGTAAGCTTATGTTCATTGAATGATCTGGACCAGGCAGAAACATGTTCAAAGGAATCTAATTATAACAGCATAAAAGTATAGATATAACACAATGTAAAGACAGAAAGCAGCAGAGTGGGAGCAGCAGATAAGCTGACTCTACATGCTACATCTAAAACCAGCTTTGGACAAAAGGTATCATGTAAAGCTTTACTGTTAAAGACCCATTCAGCTCACAAATGCTGCAAAGTAACATTATTTCATCCACAGCTGGTTCTGATCGTGGTCTTTCTTCACACTGACTGGTTCCTGGCTCAGAGGTCCATAAACAACAGCTTTTCCAGCCCACAGCTGCCAGCGACCCTCAGAATACATGAACGCCATCTGTTTGTAAAAACTTCAGTCAGATCATTGTCCATCTGCCAACAACTAGGTCCCTAGGAGGGCACGCATGGAATACAGACTGAAACATGAAAATGTGATTGAAAGTATTTGCAACAAAAGTGTTTCTGATCCAAGAAGCTCAGATTGTTGTGGGGGAGCTGCTATGTGGTCCAAAGCAATGAGCCACGGTAGAGATTCTGACAGAGTGAAAGACTTGATTAATGATCTCATTGCCTGTGAAAGGACCCTTGAGCAAGGCACTTCATCAGTGACCAGTGAAGCTGCTCGGAGGCCAGAAGGTGACTTTCAGAGGGCATCCGCTGGCTCTGGGAGCTGGGACAGTTGTCCTAGAAAACTTCAGATGATGGGGAGTCCTAACAGTAATGTTTCTGGTAACAGACAATGATTATAAGCATCACTGGACATTAAAGTGCTGAACTATAATATCAGTGGAAAAATTAAATGTGCCTGGATTTCATTCAGTGAGAAATTACATAGTGAAAATCTAAAAATATAGGTTTTTACACTAATTAATCTAGTTAATTACTTTTATTAATGTAGCTCCAAAGCTCATCCCAGCATCTCAGGGACAGTTCAAGCAAATCGTACAGACATTAAGGGAGGCTAGTTGATTACATTGAGTCATTGATTGAGGAGGATGCACATCTCCTGGATGAGCATGTAGCAACAGTAGACATTTGCTTGCTTTTTGTCATTGATACTCAAGCAATCCCTAACATTAAGCAAGCATACAGCAACAGTGAAAAGGAAAAACTCCCTTTTAACTGGAAGAACTCTCCAACAGAACCAGGCTCAGAGTAAGTAGCTTTCTGTATATGCTGACTATGGCTCAAGAAGATAGAAGCAGGAACACAAAAGGGAACACAAATCAACACGAGCTCAGACAGGGTTAATCAGTGAAAGAGAGGACCAAAGGCTTTATATGAAGGGAAAAGAAGAAAGCAACAGCAGAAACAACCCAGTTGATGATGTAGAACAATGGCTTGTTTCTTTTATATTCACGGGCTTTCTGGTAATGATCAGCACTTGTCCAGGTTCATGTCATTGTTATTCTTTAGATATTGTTTAAAAGGGTAATATGATGGCCTGTTTGGATGGAAACGGTGTTGTGAGACTCAGTTACCGCTTCTCTGCGACCATTTGAGGAACTGATAATGTCCTGCTAAATATGGTTATTAGTTGAGTTTCTATAAGCTGCTCCTCCACTTCCTGCAATTCGACAGTAACTCAGCTTAAAACTTAGAAACAGAATGCTTTGATTTTCCTAAGTCGTACTGTTAAACTGCCTTTGTGATATTGTGTTCACATTATTTCTAAAGAAGTTTATAAGAAAGAATAAGAATGGAGGTACAGATCCTTAAGTGGGGATTTGTGCTTTTATTTTGTTGTTGAAAGGAAAGCCATTTAAAAAGTCAAGCAGATGGTCGGTTGCCTCATTGAATCTTACAGTGGGTAGTTCCTGGAAAACGCAGCGTTTTATTGCTGCAGAAGCTCTTAGACTGACCTTGAAGTTTGCACATCTTCCTGCTCAGGATTTCAAGAGTAAAGCTGATCTTTTTGAGGTATCCTCTGCTCTTTTTCTGGTCTGACATTCAACCGATCTGTCAGTTTAGCTACCACATATTTATCTTCTTCCTAGATATTTATGGCGAACTAACATCTCAAACTCATGATGGAAAAGTGTGGTTTGAAAATGTTTGAATGTTAAATTGAATCCTCAGTTAGTGTGTGACCACAGCATCAAAGCAGCTAATGAGGATGTCTTTGAAGTGTACCGAGGCACCTGTTAGACAGTCAGCGGGGCCCCTTAGCTGTTCCTGTGAGTCCTCGGTCCCCTGTATGACTCACGATGACTCATCACATGTGGTGGCTGACTAATGTCTTTACCATTTTCTCCATTTGTTGGCTCTGTTTTGTGTTGCACTTCTGTTCTGCTTCTCTGAAATTCCTCTTTTATGAAAGGCAGAGAATAGTACTTTGTTCAAGCTAATCTCAGGTGGACGTTGGGTTTGCCAGGACTTACTTTAAAGAGTCACAGTGAACCCAATGGTGCTTGAGAGAGAAAAAAGAACAGTGATATATTCATGTTTATGAAACCATTTTGCCCTTGCTGTAAAATATAGTAAACTAAAAAAGTATTTTTGTTTTGATCAAACTTGCTTCCAGGCTGATTAAATCTGGAAGGTTCATTTCAGTTCAGTTGTTACAAACCAAGAAACTACAAAAAACAACTGTAATGAGCAGCAAGACACAGACAACAAGGAAACGAAAAATCACATCTGCTGCACTCTATTGGTGAGGTTGAATTCAGCAACAGATGTTTGGAGACCTGCTGTCCTGTTGCAGAGCAAACCTCAGGTATTTGTGGGCCTCTGCTGCTCTTTGTTGAAGCTCTGCTTGGTACAGTTTTGATTTCACAGTAGCTTAACTCAACAGATATGTACAAGCTTCTTCTATCTTCTGCCATTCTTATAAAGCTGTTTAAATATTTTATTTCTGTCCTTGAATTAACATAAATTGGGCCTGGACCAGTTGCTTTAATAGACCCAAAATCTGAACGCTTGTTTGGATCTATTTGCATTAAATTTCAGATTACTCTAGATCTCTTCTTCTGTTGGTTTAAAGTCATTCTCTGTGCCTGTGAATAGGACGACTGCCTCAAAGAGAACTTCATCATGTGCCTCCAACTGTTAGAAGGAGAGGCAAATATTCAAAGTGTCTTTCATACATGAAACAGTCGGGTCCCATGTTGTTCCTGCAATCTTCCATAAACCATTATTTACTTAATACCTAATTGTTGACCTTTGGAAAGGTTATTAAAGAAGATTAATGTCAGCCTTTGCCTTTTTTTCCTTTTCTACAAGACTTGTATTTGAGATGATCGTCCTGCTGGAGGGTCTCACTGACTCCAAGTTTCCACCAGCTCATAATTTGATAAGTATAACACAGCCTGCCTGTTTTTGGGCTTGCTGACTGCTCATACTCACTGCTCTACTCCACTTTGTTAACTAAAATAAGCAGATGCCTCTTGCCTAACTATCCTTGTTCCTCACAGCTTTGATCATGCCTATTTATACCTGCCTCTCTCTTCACCTGATTGTCTTCTCCTAGCTTCCAAGTCTGCCACCAGCCAGTTTAGCTTATCGAAAACTAGTTCTGTCTTCATCTGCCTTCTCATGAAAGTTACCTGTCTACCTACTCACTGTTTCAGTTCATCGCTACAAGCTCTAGGTAAACCTTATAAGCGAAATACCGTCCGGTGTCCGGTGTTTAATCACCTTCCCAGAAACTTACTAATGTGTAGCTGATAAACTTATAGTCTTTCTTTTTCTTAACTTTACCTAATTTAGGCAACAGCAGGATTACTGTTAGTAACATGACTTTGGCTCCACACCATCAATCTTGATAGTTTTCGCTGGTTTTAAAAGTGTTACTGTGACTTATCCTAACATTTTTCTTGTTGTTCTCTCCAAACAGCAGTCTGTCCCATCTGACCATCAAACCCTTATTCTTTTAGAGGCAGACTTAGATATGTTGAAGGAGATAAGAAGAATCAACGTGAACAGACACACCGTTGATCCAGCAGTTTTACTCGGCTGTTGTTTGCTGCCCTGTTGTTCCAGGACGTAAGACGGCTACACTTTAGTCATTAAAGACCTAAAATGAACATGACCTTCAGATTCACGATGGGCAAATGAAACCTGCATCCATCAGCTTTGGTGACTGTGAGAAACGTAGATTCACAGAAATCTGTAAGCAAGCTGCTTCCAGCAGCAGGTACCCTTTTTCATGCAGGATACTCATGGTTTGTTTTTTCCAAAATCTTTAATACATTTTTTCTGTGTAAACATGTGCGCTGCAGCCCGATGGGCCACATGAGATCAATTTATTATCCATCCCATCATTTCTTTTTCTTCCACCCCCTGATCCTCTCAAAGGAATTCATCCCTTCCAAATCACCTCCCCTCCTTCACCCCATCATTTCCTTGTTTTCTGCAGTTATTTGTGTTTTTCTCACCGTTTTCCTTTCTGTGCTCCAATATCCTCACATTTCCACTCTTCTTCCCTTCTTCATCTTCCCACTCTATCTTTCTTTATCCTCCATGTAATCATATTCTTTTCATTTACACCCACCCCCTCAGTTTTCTCTCCTACATCTTCTCATCATTCTCCTCAGCTTCTCCTTCCTCTCTGCTTTGCAGTTCGTGATGTTTTAATATGAAGCAGATTCCCCCTCATGTTTATTCACACCCACACACAGACACACTACCAGGAGTGCACTCGTTCCCACGGATCTGCTCATTGTTTATATATTTGTTGGGCTTAAGGGCAGTCTTCAGAGGCAGCACCGTTGCAGTTTTTACTCAGAGACTAAAACAGAAAAACACAAAGTTTCAGCATCGACTTTTGCAGAAGTGGGAGCGTGCAAATGTGCTCCCTGCTGTGGTCCTGCGGGCTTATCGGATTTGTTCTGACAATATCTCTGTCTGATGTTTCACTGTAGTGGAGTGTGTCAGTGATTGCGTTCTGTAGAATGAAAACAGGATAATGTTTTGTAACGCAGAAAATTTAGGAAACCACAGGAAAGGGTTTTAAAAAAAAGCAAAGACCAGCCAGAGCTTTGACTCCAGCCTCCAGCTGCAATTTAGATAATACCTAAACTTCAAGGCGGAGTTTGCTGGTCGTCAAAGCAGACAATGAATGGAGTCAGCTGGGGGCCAAGGGTCATGTATTATTGAATTGAAGACATCAAAATGTTTCCTGTGAAGCTTCAGGAGCTTTGTTTTAAACAGTTCTCTTAGACTCCACTGGTCTGTGTGTGCTTGCAGCTTCTACTACCTGTTTAATACAGCCATGCATGACAGTGAAATATAGATGACGATGTATGATGACATTTTGGTTTCGGATGCTCGGTTAATTCTCTTCAAACCAAAAGGTAACACCGCCAATTCGCATTTCATTTCTTTTGAATTTCTAAAAGTTTGCTTAAAATTTGCATTTCAAGATGGATTTTTATTTTGGATGGAAACACAGCTAGCGTACATCAGTCTTGCTATACGTACTGGCCGCCCATCATTTGCTGTGGATTCAACATTGTGATGCTACTACCACCATGCTTCACTATGAGGGGGCTCAAGATTTCATCAGTATTTTCTGTTGTTGTTGCTGCCTCTTCAACTTCCATCTGATCTCTTTTCTCTAGGATTTTCCCTGCTTTGGATTTGTAATGAGATATTAAGCTTCTACCTAGGAGGCATAAAATGGAGTTTGAAGTCAGAAAAATCAAACGCAGCATCTTCTGATGTCAAAATGCGATATGGCTGTAACTGTACTACACTGTAGCCACTGTTGACTGGGGCAGACTGAGAGAAGAAATGCTGCCTGAAGACGGGTTTTTGAACTTTTGAAGTATCACATAGCAAAATCTTGATGAAAGCAGAAAATTAGAATCAACTTTCTAAATGTTTACAAAAATGTTTTTACACATTAGAGGACACAGAAAGACATTGTAGAATAAATTCTGATGCAACAAATCACATTACTAGGCAGTTGTTTTTACTGCTGGTCTCACACTGGAACCATACTTCTCTCTCTACGACTCTGGATGTCACATCACTAATGCTAGCTGACATGATAAATTAAGTTTAACACGTTTAATTAGCATTTTGTTTTGTTTTTTTATATTTTAAACATTCACTTAAAGAGACATTATTTATGTATTTACAGAAAAATATCTTTAAAATAGCCTTTTTTTATTTGAAACTTTAAGGACTAAAATATTGTTTGAGGAGCAGACTAACATCTCACTAGTTCAGCACCAATGTGTCTATAAGCCTGTAGCCTATTTTCCTGAATTTACTTTGGACTGGAAGCTCCTGCGCTGTTTGGTGGATGTGACCTCAAGCGCCCCGATATTAAATGCATCTGAACTAGCAGACAATTGTAGCGTTATATTCAAAATCTGATCTGTGCAGTACTCAAGCGAACGGAATCCAATTCAACTCAGTCATCAATGGCAACTCCAAGTAAGGTGAAAAAATAAAAAAAAAATAACCTTGCTAAGTATAAGTGCAAGTCACAGGAACAAGCAGAAGAGTGATGCAGTTCAATGTTTTGGCTGCAGGTGGCAGTATCATTAGAAAACTCAGTGATGCCTCTTTAAAGGTTCTCTGACCACCAACAGCACACAAAGCAGATATCTTGCAAAAGGACATGACTTAGTCGCACGGAGTCAGGGCTCAAATCAGCATGTCACCAGTTATTGAATAAACTTCTACCTCCTTTATCAATCGTCACAGGGATAACTTTATTTATTAATTTTTTTTTCTAAAATCCAATCTTTTTGGAGCTTTTTTCACATTTATAATAGAATCGTTACGCTGTCAGACTTAAATCTGAGGAATTCAGGACACAAAAGTGACCAGCACCTGCAGAAGGAGAATATAGACATTACACAGCAGACACAAGAAATAATGGATGACTGTCACCAGAAGTGTTCACTAAATGTTGGACGATAGATGTTGTTCAATAAATGGTCAAAATGTATTGAATTATAGCAGTGTTGAAAGATAAACTACAACAACAACAAAAAACAACCAAAAAACATACCAGTGGATGTAGGTGTCTCCATGTTATCATTAACCTCTTGAATATTGGGAGCTGACAGCATCATGGTAACATATTTAAACAAGAATGAAGGTAGAAAAAAAAACAACACTATTAAGACGTCCAAGCAGAGAGGTCTGTGTGGTTGTCTAATGGGAGTCCTAACAATGACATAAATTCATTTAAAATGCAGCATGACTGTTCAGTCTGCAGATGCTTTGAAAACTATCAGATAAATATCTAATTAAGATCACTTAAAGAAATTGCTCAAAATTGGATATATATTTTTCAGGCTAAAACGATAAGAATCAGGCCGTCATTTCAAACTGTATGTAGACTGTAAAAAAATGTGAGATATTGTTTAGACCTGTGAGGATTACAGGGATGTGCAAGCCTACATTATTGCTTTGCGACAAACTCTGCTGGCCTGGATCTCCTTTACAGACACTGTCACCCGAACAAGGGTCCATATCAAAGAACTGTTGCACCTGGGTGTTCAAAGTAACCTACAGCACCTGTTGATTTAGTATGACTGACACAGTGCACTGTCCCTTCTGTTTGGTTCAGGAGGCCCGGAGGCTACACCAGAGGGGACTGTTTCAGAGGTACTACCTGTGGATCAGCTGTATTATTCTTTTGTTCCTTGTTTATGCCATTTTTATTGAGAAATTTTAATAATTGTAAACTTTGAACTGAAAGCGGGGGAATATTTTCAACCTAATAATCAATGCTCACTTTTACATCATTTTTAATGCTTCTGGGTTCTAATGGGTTTCATGATTTGGTCTCAGTTTTCTGCTTATGTACTGAATTCAGTCACAATAAAACTATTTGTCACTAAAGTGCCGTGAAGGAAAAAAAAAAACACCATTGACAAAAACCCACAGAGCTGACATTATCCCTACAGGTACGGAGAATAACATCACACACCTCAGGATCTAATCCAGGAAGAAGCAGAGTAGCTTGTGAGAGAAAAATATCAGGCTGTGCATCTTCTGTGTGAACTCAGGCAGCAACAAGTAATGAAGATAAAGTTGGTAGGGGAACAGGGAACCACGGTTTATGTCTGAGTCTCACACTGTTATCTGATTCACGCTCGCAGCCTCGCTCGAGGGGTTTACAGGAAGAAACTCGTTCATATTTTAATCCAAACGTTGCAGGATCAGGGGAAATAAAGATGAAGAAAAGGGAAGCTATTGGAAAGCTCCTCATCTACAGCATCTACATCTTACTAAATAACAGCAGGGTTTATTGTTCTTGAGAAGAAATTTGTCCTGGGTGACATTCTGCAGGCACTTCAACATTTTTCTTTCTATGGACATGTTATCAGCTTTATGTCATAAAACAGTTTTCATCTTGCATCAAGTGAATTTCTGAATTCTGTCCAAAGAACCTTGTTTTATCCAGAAGGTCTGAATCAGAAGAAACATCTTTGAGGTATTTACAGGCCCATAGCTGCAGACTTTCTGAAGAAATTGAGAAGATGTCAGTCTCTAATCCCGCAGGCCGCGTCCCGTCATCCTGATGGACAGAAATGGTGTCAGAGGCAGTGATGTGTGGGGAATACATTAATTAAACCCTGCAGATTTATCAGCAGTACCCTGTCTGCTCTTCCTATTCTTGTGTTATATTTACTCATCCAACTTCTCTTTTATTGCTCTTTATCCTCATGTTCTCAGGTTCTACCCTATGTTCTTATATCTTCTTCTCCATTAATGGAGATCAGTCAGTATGAACATGGTGCTTTCAGCAAGACATAAGCTCTAGCTGTCGAATCATATCACTTTTATTATTTTAGTCTGAAGTTAGCAGTCAGAGGCTCCTTCAGCTGCCATCATCATAATCACATAATCACACTTAGTTTGGCAAAAATAGAATAATCCAGAATATTCGGCCCACAGCCTGACCAGATGCACCCTCGCCTGAAATGCAAACCAAACAAACTAATTACTTTTGGAAAACTACAACACTTTCTCTTTCTGCTTCAAGTTGTTCTTCGGGTTTTATCTTTTCATCCCTGCTGAAATATTTGTTTGACACCATTTTTCCAGAATCATTACTCCTCATGTTACCAGACAATCTTAAGTACTTGCCTTCCCCTTTTTGGCTCCTTTGGATAATTGACCTCCAGAGGTGAATACTGTACTCAAGAATAGCAATGTAGTTTTTTATTTTTATTTTAAAGACTAAAAAAGCAAATAGCATGTTTATAGAATAAAAAAATTCAGGGAGAAACACTTTTCCAAATGTACTATTTTCAACATGAAACTTATAAAACTGACCCTAACTTTCAGTAATACCTCAAGACAGGGTTTAACACAGTGATATGATGGATTAGATCAGGTGCGAATTTGGCAGATGAATCATAAGAAAGATGAAAATATTAACATCTGTCTGAAAAGTTCTGGACAGAAGATTTTCAAATTTCTGGTTTATTTAGTTGCCCATTCTCTTTTATTGCTTGATTTTAGCTTTGATAAATAAAAAATAACCCCAAAATAAACAGTGTTTTCTTGTGTTTTAGTATTTCAATGTCATAAATATTCATATAGTTTCATGATGACAATATTCATAATTCAGAAAGTAAAGAACATCAGATTAGCTGGTAGAAAACCCCAATCAATCAAACTCCTATTGATTTATGTGTATTGGTGATTAACAGATCGGATTCCCACTGATGAAGTTTAAGAAAGAGTGCAGGTATTACCTGGTTCTGGACAGCTGTTGGTACTGCAGCTGACATGATGGAGGGATGTTTGTTTCTAACCTCACTGTGTCCACATATCCATACACAAAGGTCCAGAAAAAATTGTACCAGTGTTGACAAAGAGCAAAGAGCTTTATCTCCCTCCCACCAGAGAGCAGAGGAGCCTGTTTGCTAGACACATCTTAGGATTTGTTTCTGATGGAAACACAACAGAACCAGAGCGCAGACAGGAAGCAGTCACAGAGGAACTGCTCTGCCTCTGTCTAATGACCGACAAATGTTCTGATTGAAGGACAAAAACATTGCTAGGATGGATTGACCCAACAAAGACACAAAGAACACAATACAGGGATTGTAATATTTGGTAACTGATAGTTAAATGTAGCTATTTCTCATATGTTTTTACTGGAAATGGTTTGAGTGAAAATTAAACAAATAGTAACAACGAGGAATTTTTTAAAGGTAAAAATGCACTGATCTGATATTGGCTCCAATAGTGACTAATTAGCTGGATCGGATATAAATCATTTTATATCGAATGTTATTACTTTCTCTTGCTGCTTGTAAATACATAATATAAAGTACATTTATACCTGTTTTAATTTGTACCTTTTTTAACCTATGTTATGGGTCAATGTGACCCATTTTTGTTTTTGTGCTCATCAAAGTACTGGTTATCCTTTCTTGATCTTCATGAAAGTGACCTTTCCTCATCTAGGGTCATGTACCTGTGTGTAAAATCTGGATACTTTGATTTGTAGTGGCATGTCTTTGAACTGCTCTTATACAAAGATTATGTTTTATGAGCAAGAAACTGTTCAGATACATAATAATCACGTTTCTTTTATGTATTTTATATTTAATTTCCCAATTAAATAATTGGGCAATCAATTGAATATCAATCACTTATAGTACAATATGAAACAGACAGACAGAAAGATATCAATTTAGTATTAGTAAAACCAATCGATTGATATTTTGATTGTGTTTTCATACATTCAGATGAAGGTGTGTGTAAAGGAGAGAAAGTTTCTCCCCTGGGATAGTTGGGATGAAATCCTAAGTTTGCTGTACAGCCCTGGTCCCCATGTCACTGGAGATGAGTGCCTCAAGGAGGGGTTAAAAAGAACTGGGTTCTTGCAAAAAGAACACTAAACAGTTCTCAAAAATAGTGGTGGTATAAAAAAAAATAAAAAAATATCACGCTATTTATCAAAACTTTCATCCAATCAAAAATAAAGCTGTTAAGTGGCTTAAACTATATTTTTGACTATTTTGACTAGATTTATACATTATTGGTCTAAATGATCTGCAGCACAATCATTGCTTTCAAAATAATAGAAGTGTTTACAACGTTTATGTCAAGGCTGAAGCCTTCACTCAGATGGGAAGGTATATGATTAATTCAGTCAACAGTTAAATTGCATCAGTATTGGATATCAGCTTACATGCTCAGCCCTGCTATGGACATGATTGGAAAAACCTGGATCGATGCATCTCTGCTTAAAGGTGTCTCCTCCAGTGTATGTTTATATCTGGAACGTGAAATGCAGAGAGGAAGGTACAATATATCAGTTAAACAGTATCTTGATTCCATGGTGTTCAGTTTTCTGATTCATGAGGTACATGTAGTCCCCTTGCCTGTCACTAAAATCCTTAAAACAAGACATATTTTACTCCATCGTTTCAGAAAATGTATTTTTTTTTGATAATGTTCAGACTAATGATCTTCTGGGTGAGTCAGTTGAACTAACACTGTCTGTTCACTTTTCTTTTTTCATCACAGCTTCTCGAGGGTGGTCAGTTTTCCTGACAATATTCAGTCCCTGTCAAAGTCCCCCTCCCCCTCCAAAAAAAAAATCTTGGCACAAACTTTTTCAGAAGTTTCTGTTTGAACAGAGATGTTGCCTGTCATGAATGAACTCCAAGCTCCTGTAGGTCAGTGGCAGCATGTAATGACTTCTTTTGGTTCTTTTATTCAGTCTCAACTGAACAGTTAATGTCAGGATTTGATGTGATGGGCTGAAGGTTCTGTTCTGTTTCATTCCTCTCTCTCTCTTTTCCCAGGAGACTTCGAGACTGGACTCACAATGTGACACTTCAGGAAAGAACTGCCACTCTTCTCTTCGCTCTGCAGTTCCTTTTAAATTGCCTAAAGTGAATCTCTTACTTGATCTTTTTGTGTAGCTGGCTGCCATGCAGCTTCTCTTACGGTCTTCATTCATTATGCTCTGCAGAATCATTGTTCTCCTGAACTTTTCTCTCTGCCAAATGTTAAGTAAATGAAACAAAGAGCCAATACACTTCTGTTCAATTCAATTCAATTCATTCCCAATATATGTCATCTCAAGGCACCTTACAGAGATTATCCAACCAAATCACACAGCGAGATGGGTTAAAAGTTTTCTATCAAAGGAAAATCAGCTGCAATGACTCATCGACTCGACAGCAATCCCTCACACCAAGCATGCATGTAGCAACAGTGGAGAGGAAAACTCCTCTTTAACAGGAAGAAACCTCCAACAGAACCAGGCTCAGTAACAGAAACAAGACTACTCTAAAAACAGGCTAATTTCCAACATCTATAAACAGAGATGGTGATGGCAGCAGCACAGCTAATATTTCTTTCCAAGATTGAAGATCTAGATTTACAGTAAGCCAATGAGGAGGAGCTAAGATAGGAGAAATATGATCTTTTTTTTAAAATTTTCATCAATATAAAGACTGCTGTATGCCTCTGCAAGACATCACTTTATTTGACTTTTCAGAGTCCATCAAAAATCTCTTCTGAACCTATCTTACTAAGGAAAGGAAGTTGCCTAATATTTATGTACACTTTATATAGGGTGTTGATATCATTAGACCACACTCCTTCTCATTACAGAGATGCACATCACCTGATTTACTTAATTGGTAGTTGGCCTTCAAGCCTATACAGCTTGGAGTAGAACATGTATGAAAAAGATGACGTGATTAAAATACCTATTTGCCTAATAATTCTGCATACACTGTACTTCATTAAATTCCTGGAAGATCATGCATTGTTAAAGTGTCTTGCATGTGGTTCTGAAGCATTTAATCAAAATAGGTTGTTTTACTTATGGTTGAAAGACTGTAAATAGACAATAACATGTTTTATCTGTTGGGCAGATAAATAAACCTTTACAAAATGATCCATTTTATATGGAGTTAATGGTGGACATTTTAAACTTTATTATTGAAAATGTCTACAAATGTATTACAAAAGGCAGGATAATTAGGTATAAGAAGGGTTTGGCTCACATTTGGATTTGAAAATATTAATCAATTCTCACCAGTCTGGTAGTTATCACTATTTTACCCCATAGCATCAATTATGTTTCAGTTATTTTTTATTTCATTTCACATGAATCATCTGAGAGACATCTCTCTGCCCAAACGTTACACTCTACACTGACTGTAGTAACAGTTCAGCATTCAGCCATAATGCAGAGATAGACTCCTCCTGTGGCCTTCTAGCACATTTACAGTGATCCTAGGAGCTTTCCCAGCTTATTATCCTGTCAGAACCCAAAGTAAAGAAAAAACCCAGTCAGATGCTGAGTACTTGCCTCCAGTCATTGCGCTGCCAGTCCTCTGAGATCATGCTGATTAATCACAACCTGCAGGGTTACTTAGTAATGCGTCTGTATGACCCCATGCAGTTACGAAGAGATGCAGTTTCCTCAGGGTCGGCTTGGCACAGTTGTGGCTGCTGCTCCCCTCACTCCAACAGTTCAGTAAAACTGTCCTTAAGCTCAGCCGTCCATCATGTACAGGTTCATTATGTGATGGAAAAGATATCAGTGTCAGGCAGACAAATGTGTACTTCTCTGTCCTTTTACTCTTTTTATAAAACACAAACCCCAAATTGAACAAAGAAAAGCTAAATCTTTTTTCAACATTTAGAAGATTTAAACCTAACACCTGGAGATCCAACTTGCAGATGTTTTGACTGAACATTAAGAGGAATGTTTTTAATGTTTTAACGTGGTTTCAGGGTGACTCTATTCTAGTTTGTCTGTCAGTCCATCCGTCAGCCTGTTATCCTGAGAGTTAAATCTATATGTACAGGGAATTAAGAGTATTGCAGATATTGTTATGTAAAGATGCTACAGCCCTCCTCACCATTATTGGCATCCATGAAGTTTAAGTACATATAGTGGAATATTTTCTGAAGGAAATTCGTGAAGTGAAACAACATTTTACTGCTGATAGCAGGTGTGACAGTGTGGGGTCCTG
>JAUZNJ010016943.1:0-17429 GCA_034780135.1 Jordanella pulchra
GGCGCCCTGTGCTTTTCACAGATGAGAGCAGGTTCACCCTGAGCACATGTGACAGACGTGAAGGGTCTGGAGAAGCTTCGAGCCGTTCGACATTTTCCAGCCATAATCTCAGATGTAAAATCAGCACAATCCAGGAACCAATTTTAAGACAATAATGACTGATTTAAATTAGCCTCTTTGTTGTAATCTTATTATGAATGACACTTAAAAGCAGCTTTAGGATCCTTAAAAATAATGCCTGTTTTGTCTCTTGCAGGCAAATTGTCCCTGGAGGAGTTTATCAAAGGTGCCAAAAGCGACCCCTCCATCGTCCGGCTACTCCAGTGTGACCCCAGCTCCGCTTCCCAGTTCTAAACCCACCCTGCCTGTTTTTATTTGTCTTCTTTGCTATTCAGAACGTCCCTGAAATCAATGCATGATGGCTCACATCTCTCATCTGTTTAGTTCCTGTTTAGCGGAGAGGTTGACCAGAGTAGAAATTTCATTTTACTTTTGTATTTTTGGAAGAATAAAGGGACGTGTTTTAGGTACGTTTAAACGTTGGATCCAGGAGGCGCCCGCCAGTGTTTCCCATCGAACATGAGCCTGTTACGCTGCTTGGATGCTTTCTGCTGCATGCAGAGCCCCTCGGTTTCACCTCAGAAAGCACGTGTATATCATGTAGATACTGTATGTCTGTATATCATGAGATCCAGTCAGTTTGTCTTCATGCTCCGCCTGAGAAACACTCTGTGGCATTGAAAGGCAGTATTATGTAGCGTTGCTTCCTGTTCTGATCTCAGTGGGAGTTTTGGGGTTGGTGGGATTTTATTGCTATATGATCTTTCGCTGTGAAAAAGAAGGCCTAAGATCCCCTTTTGTATTTATTTTTGTTAATATCTACTGATGTTTTTTTTTTTTACTTTTTTCCTCATTTGTACATACATTTTTCATGTGAATTTTATTTATTCATTTTTAATTCTCAATGTGCTTTTACTTTGATAAGTTGACTGTATTCCAGTTTACAGTAGCTGTGAGAGTGATTGTGTTGATTTTAAGGAATTTGCTGAAGGATAAGAGGATCTCGCGATGCGTTTCGATCAACAGCACCAGTAGCACATATCGTTTTATGGCCGCCATGTATTCACAGTATGTCTGTGCTTTGGGGCTGAATGTGTGCGTTTGTGTGCACGTGCGAGTTCCAACCGTATGCTTGAGGCTAACTTTTACAGTATTAATATGTTGTGTGGTTTCTTATATGTACAGTACCTCGCAAAAAAAAACAAAAAACAAATATTCACCTTTTTTTTTTGTATTTTTTCATGTTACAACCAAAACAAAGTTCATGCATTTCTTTGGTGCTTCATGTGGCAGACATGGTAGTTCAAAACATATGTAGTTTTTTAACATTTTTTTTTTTATGTTTGCATCAACACCCCCAACCCCCCACCCATTCTAAATACCGTGTAGAACTCATGCACCTTTGCTGGGATAACAGCAGGTCTTACAGGAATGTTTCCGATTCTTTTTCCTTCTCTGGCATCATGATTTTTCTAAAGTGGTAAATGCAGAACGAATACAAACTTTGCCCCATTACTGTTGCAAACTAAGGACATGTTTTGAAAATGGAAATTAAAAAAAAAAAAGCATTTTGTAAATTACAATCCAGAAATGAAAGTTTGAAAAACATTTAGCTGTTTTCTAAAAAATAAATGTTTTTTGTTAAAACACATTCTCTTTACTTCAGGCTAAATGTTGACCTGTTGATAAAAGTGCTGTTGCTAACTCCCATGCAGAACAATATAAATGCATCTTTGCTCCTTATTCCAGAGAAAAATCCCATTCTCAGAAGGGAACAGAATCTGATCTGTAAAATGTAATTTGATGGGAGGCATCTCATTAAACATATTCTTAAAAAAACAGAAATCTTGGGGTAAAAAAAAACAAAGTTTGAAAAAGGAAATCTGAAAATATTAAATATTAAAAAGAAATGGAAAATATAAATTTGAAAAAAATCAAATAAACTGCTAGGTTACCTTTTCAATTAAAACATGTTTCAAAGTTGTATTTCCGAATTGCACTTTTTTTTTTATTTTCATTTACAGAATGTGTTCCTTCTTTGCAACAATAATGGAACAAAATTCTCTCCATACCACACAGGGGGAATAGTTACTGGGAAGACTTGCAGAGAATTTCGTAAATCTTATACTTATCATGTTAAACTTTGTGGACAGAATCACAGTAAATATCCAGTTTCTCTATACATTCTTCTTTTGCTCACGATTTTATAAAATAGAGAAAGCAGTAAATACTTTATGCTACAAGGAAGCGCATACGAGTCATAGAGACATTTAGCGCCATGTATTTCTCCTGAGACATGGATTTCCGCAGCTGCTATAGAGTTACCACCGACCTCACAGCTGCTTCTGATTGATCCCCTTTTTTTTTTTTTTTTTTAACTTTTTTACCTTGCATTCCATGCAATTGCCATCATAGTGAAGCCTCCCGCAGCATGATGCTTCCACCACCATGTCCAGCATGGGGATATTCTGTTCAGGGTGGGGAGGAGTGTTAACATGTAATCCAAAATAAATTCTGACCTATTTTGTGCTCATCCTACATTTTTCTTACAGCGCAACTTTTTCTTGATCCTGTCACATCAAACCCAATGAAGTACATGGTAGTTTGGTGGTTGTAATGTGACAAAATGTTAAATCGTTTATAAGGTACGAACAATTTTGCTAGTTATTGTAAGCATATTAGAGTTCTTTAATATTGAGCTGTAAACTTTAAGATAGTTGTAACCTGTCACTATAATGCATGATCCTATGAGCAAGATACAGGCAACACAACAACATCAGTTTACAGTGATATCTTTGTGGAGCTCGGCAGCCCTCAGAAATGAGTACTTCTCCGTCGTTGAAGCAGCCCTACCCTCCCTCCTTTTATCCCTTCTGACAAACAGAGAACTCACTAAGGGCTTGTTTCATCACCCTTATAATAAACTCTTAGCGTGATCAGCTGTAGGAGCAGTCACTTCTAGAGGCCTGTTTCATTACAGGGCAGCAGAGTCACACTATGGTCCTGGTTTGCTTGACTCATTTTCTAACGGAAGTCCATTTCTGCCACTGAAAAGTAAAGCAATGGCACATGGGGCATCGGGATTTTACAATTTAAAGTCAGAATTAGGCAACTTTGTTCATGTAGCATATTTCAGTGGCAAGACATTTCAAAATGCTGTTCAAGAGAAAAAGTACATTTCAGTGGCAAAGAGGCAAAACAAATAGTTAAAGAAAATAAATGGAAAACATTTAAATAGGAGGATTTTGCACACACACACACACACACATATCCTTAGATATCTCAGTCAAATGCCACTAAACATATTTTTGGTCTCAGTTTACAGCAACTCGGAGCGTCATTGCTTTTACTCCTTTATGGGAGCTTATTGCAAATTTATTGAGCAAATTTAAAGCTATAGTTTTGACTTTCAATGTCAAAGTTATGACTTTATATCTCATAATTATTCATTTAAATGCCAGGATTAGGACATTGAAAGTCAAAATAACGACTTGATATCTCTAAATTTCATAATTATGATTTAAGTCTCATAGTTATGATTTTAAAAGTTGAACAAAATTATGACTACATTTCATAATCATGACTTTGAAAGTCTAAATTATGACTTAACATCTCAAAATTATGACATATGGCCTTTCATAGTCTCGACTGACAATAATTGGAGCACTACTAACAGGTATTTGGGGAATTATCTCTCATTAGAAAAAAAACAAAAAACCTCAAAATGTGTTTTTAAAGCTTCAATGAGACATCGATGCTTGCAACACTGTAAAGAGGAAATCCAGATCTCTTATTGCCTCTCCTGGTTTTTACACATTTCTAGAATAAAAAAGAAAATGAACAAAAGAATTGTCTTTAAATAACTTCAATCAATTCATCATTGTATTATATATATATATATATATACAGTATATATAGAGCGATGATTGGTCACATGTTATAAGAGAGAGCGAGAGATACAACATAATGAGCCATGTGAGCGGGAAATCTGTCCTGGTTCCACTTTTTTTCCCACTGATTCGGCTCCAAATCAGCTTGAACCAAATGTTTTGACCGGAAGCTACCTATCCAGCAGCACCTCTGCATTGGGGATCCTTAAGTATCACTGCCTTCTGCTGGTAGGATAAGAAATAACAGAATTTCTTGCTCTTCTACAGTTTGTTTGTTTTTCTATTATCACTGCCTCTTATAATAAACTGGTATCTTGTCTTGAAGAAAATAAGATCCTCCTTTATTTCTCTCCTCCTATTCCTGCACTATTTTTCTGTTGCATGAAAACCTCATGTGAGGATGCACTGCTGGTTATGTTGAACTTGACAATAAAGATGTGAAAATATACCCTCTGTGTTTCAAAGCAGCATGTGTCAACCGCGTCCTCATTTCCACTCGCATACAAAAGGATCTCCGAGTTTGCAGCAGTGTTGCCTTCCTACACAGAAAGGCATTAAGCTCTTTAATGACACTCAGAGAGGATTAAATTTGAAAAACATGACAGCGTTTTCTACCCGTTTCTCTGAGTCCAACCAGTCCTACCTGTCAGGCCACTGGCTGCTTCTTTCTACGGCACAAAAACAAACACTGTTCAGACACAAAACACACGCAGGGTGAATCTGAATATAAAACATTTATTCACTTAAAAAAATAAATACCACTGGCAGTGCTGCTTTGAATTGAACAAAGAGCAGACGCCTTAGACACAAAAAAAAATTCAAAATCTCACACTGGCAACAGAAACAAAGCATTCATGAGGGATAAAAGATGAATTAGGCATGCATTTGGAAAAGTAGCATAACGGGGGGAAATCGTTCACCGTTTTGGGAATGAGGTATTGGTAAGAAAATAAAATGGACAATAATCCTGTAAACAACAGGGAGCATCTAGTTTAAGCAGGTTTGCTTCTGTCGATGCCGATAAAAAGAAAGCACAGAAGTTCGCTTGAACACTTTGGCAGATTTGTTCTCTTTTGACAGTCAGACTAACTCTTGTGTATCCAGTCAAGCTAAACTAAGTTGAGTCCAGCTCAGCTATCATATTTCAAGTATTAAAAAAAAGAGATAAAAACAATATAAAACTAAATTAGGCTTCTGTGATGAAGAAAAAACAATAAATTCTGCTCACTGTAACTCCTGTGCATCTGAATATGGAAACACTTTCCTTCACTCAGGGAGGTAAGAACAAAGTACCAAGTTACTTGCTTTAAATGTAATTCCTCTAATGTACCTAAAAGATGACCCTAGAAAATGTTTCATGAACAGAACAATGCCATTTTGTTCTTAAAGTTCTGAGAAATTGAACAAATGTTTCTGTTTTTGTAAAGAACCTCATTTCTAAAAATGCTACTAGCTGAAGTTGCTTATTTTTTTAAATAAGGTCAGAGTCCTACTTTTAGCCTATTAAGTCATGTTCAAAAAATTTAAGCTATTTTTCCCCAATATGGAGCGTTTTGATGCGAAAGCTAATCTGCAAACTTTTACTTTTAGCAGTTAGTAAAACATTGACATAATTGCTTTAGATGAACTTGTGTGACACAGTTAAAAAGCTCACTTTAATCACTTCAAGATTATTCCTTGTGGGTAATTTTCTTTTTATTTGGGCGTCTTTATGCTCAGTCAAAACAAAGGGATTTGTTTCCTCTAAAAGAACTTTAAGAACAGGAGCTCTTACAACTCGTCCTCAACATCCAGTCTGTTGTTTCCATTTGAGTCCTTGTGGTGTATGAAATATCCTCACAGGACAGAATTTCAGTCTGATTCTTCCCATCTTAATAAAAAGAAATAATTTCTTTATTTAGCCTTTAGCCTAACTAGCTCTTTGTTTATCTAGTCAAGCTAAGCTTTGTTGAGTCCAGCTCAGCCATCATTTTTGATTAGCATTGGCAAAAAAGTATGAATAAATGACAAAAAAATGAAGGAACATCAGAAAATGTTTTCAAAATGAAAACAAAAAATGATTCTGGTTCTGCTTTTCCATCTACAGAGAACTACATGCTATTAGCATATAGACTTTTCTGTTATAACTTTAGCTAACTTCACTTTTCAGCTCTGGCTGCCTGTGTTACATAGGCAGGTATTTGATCTTCCACATCAAAATACCTAACAAAAAACTGTTTTCTCATGCCGTCACACCCCTTTCACTGTGAGATGACACCATGCCAAGATAAATTTAAATGATTATACGCAGTTCTTTCTAATGCTTTCAGTCCAGTAGATTCATGAAGATGAGATCTGGATCCTCCTGCACTCCTTGGAGCTACAGCTGCAAAGAGCTCCTTCAATAGAAACTATATCCAAACGCTGGACCTGTTGGCTGTACCCCTCCTCAGGTCATGGTTCTGTTCCCGTCCCCTTTGTTGACTGCCGCTCCTTGTTTCTTGACGTTCGACGTCGGGCCAATCTCTGTGAGATTGCCGAAGAGGCTGCCTCTCCGAGTAAGAAGAGCTCTGATCATGGTAAGGAAGATGTCTCGAAGGAGCATGGTGCTCTTGTCTTGGAGGGGGAGTGGTGCGTCTTGAAGGTTTCTTATTGGTTCTTGGAGGCTCAGTGTAATGTTTGGTTGGTTTATCATGGTTTACAGGAGGGTTCATGTGGAGTTGCGAACGTTCATTGTGGCGTCTTGTATGCTCAGTATGACGTTGAGGCTGCACGTTATGGACTCTCGACTGCTCAGCGTAAACCCGTGAAGTGTCATGGTGCCGTCTAGGGGGCGCACTATAGCGAGGTTGGGAGGCGTCTTTTGCTGGTTTTACCTCATTGATCTAAACAAGCAAAAGTTTGGAAAGTAATTTTCAATACAGCCCAGTTAAATCTCCATAAAGAATGGTATTTTACAAGCACAATGAATGGCTGAAGACTTACTGGTCTAGTGAATTTTTTACGTCTCATTTTTTTGGGACAACCAGGAAGTCCTAAGAAGGAAGAACAGGCGGCAAGGCAACGAGCAGAAAACACCATCTGAATGCTACAGGATACAATGAGGCCGATCCAAAGGACCAATGTGGTGCTCTGGAGAGAAAAGGGAAAGAGATTAGTGAGAAGACACCGTTTTCATTTCGATCATTCAGAAAAGCACTTGAGGCAAGAACGTCCAAGTTTTCCGATGTAAATAGGGATGGTTTTTGGATAATAGTGTGAATCAATGTCATTATAAATACAGCTAGATAGATGCGAAGGCAAGTTAGCATTGAGAATGAAAAATTCGACAGGCAATGCATCTTCATAAAATAGAGGGACAGAGGGAACTGAAAATACAAAAGCCGCCTTTTGATGCTTTCTTTAAGTTTACATTTCCGATTGTACAGATTTTGTTTTGTTTTTTTGAAAATCACGATGAAACACAGGAATATGAAAAAAACTAACAAACAAAAACTTTGTACAACCTTCTCATCTGCCCAAAGGCAACCCATGTGAATCAGAAACAAAAGCTAAACAACACCTTTTTACTGGTGGAATGTGCCCCCAGCAAACATCTTTGGTAATACCTTTGAAGTCTAAACAGACAGTGGAAAATGTTCGTTTTTTTAGCCCTAACAATACACATTTTTTATACCCTCGAGATTAAAGAAAGAGACTCGATCTAAAATCGTACAGTTAAGCAATTGTACCAGTAATCTTTTTACTTTGTACAAAAACAAGAATAAATAAATGCAGTTACAGGACTGCGATATGATAACGCAATACAATTACACTTAGAAAACAGTATAAAGTAAATTCAGTATATGTTTTCAATAGGAGTCATCTCCTGTCTTTTTTATATATTTTATATGTGATAAAAAATGCCAACTTAAAGAGTTAAAAAAGCAAAGAAATTAGAAATATTTCATTATTTAGAGAGCATATATTGGTGTTTCCCATTCAAAACCAAACAAGCAGGACAAGTTCTTGCCTCATAGGCCTAAACTGGAATCCAGGAACGGACCATCGACACACCCAACTTTATTCCGTAACAGCCGAGTCTGGAAACCAGTAGGAATTCAGATTATTCTGATCGGGAACCAGGCCAACACCAGTTAGCAATCATTTATTGTAGTGTGTCGTTGAGTTACGTATAAAGAAATTGATAAAGGGTAGCTTTGCTGCTTCCACTAACTTTTATGAAAGCCTCAGAAATATTGATATTTGGATTAGATCTAAGTCTTAATGTCAGTAACAGGGATCCTTCTGTTCTACTTTGCAGACTTGGAGCTCAGATTGTGATTTGAGGTTACCAACAATGTCCCAGATTTCCATTTCAGTAGGGAGTTAGAGAAATTGCTAGTCAAGGATTTTAGAGGTTGTTGTGTTTAGTGACCAAGTAGTGTTAGAAATACATTCAAACAATCAAAAATGTTCCCATATGAATGTTGTATAGTTTCATGCATGAAACTTATTCAATGAGATCCAAATTATCTAACAGAAAATCTAAGCTTTTTTTGTTGTTGTTTGTACACAAAAGGACATCAACAAAATGTTGTGAAAATGCACTTATTGCAATGCCAGTCATTGTTATAGAACTTACATTAACTCCCAGAGTGAACCTGGCTCAGTCGTTGGAAATAGTGACTGCAGCATGTACATTCAGTCCTGTAGTATTTCTAACTGACTTTTTTGCTCTTTTCTTGTACTTATGTTGTGAAAATGTAAAATATATATGTATTAGCTCAGGTGATATCTTGATAAGTCTAAATAGCAATCATGTCTTGCTGTGGCTTGTAAAACTGAGCTATGCATTTCTAAAGATGTAACTGATCACGGTTAGTTTAACATCCGAATCAGATTGGGTTTTTTTTTTTTTTTCCAAAAATTTCCAAAATTTTAACTCTGCATTTTCAATTGGTTTTGGTTACATTTTGGTTACAACACTGAAACATTTAAGTGGGACAAACACTAGGATAAGAAATAAATCTATAAGAGCACAAATACTTTTTATACAGCATTGTATAACGGTTTCAAGCAAAGAAGTTCAAAGCTCAAATCCACCAGCGTTTAAAAGCCAACTGGTTCTGTGGAGGACATCTGTGCCCCACCATGTCTTTAAGCTATGTTATACATTTCTATATTAATGCTGAAGAGACTACATTTAACCTCAACCTTGAAACTGCTACTATATCCCTCGATGAATGCCAGCTGTACAATAATTACAGTATTGATGCAAGTAAAGCACTGCAACACAGAGTATAAAAACACAATGGCTTTAGGGATCGTACATCTGTCCAGGTCAGGCTTCGAATCATTAGCAGCCGCAATCCGACTGAGCTTTAAAATCCTACGCGCGTCTACAGCTGCTATGCCATCAACCACTAGCAGCAAGAATAAATCCAGCTTAACACAAAGGTCGCATAACTAAAAAAACACTGTCAACACTATGTTTGAATGCCACAGTGCTGCTGATGTGTGTCTGCAGCTATGAGGCTGAACAGGCCTGACAGTCCAATCTGTAGCACACGGGAACAGAGAGCAGCCTGGAGAGCACCGGCAGGGTCAGGTCAGCATTTCTGCTTTTAACCCATCAGCTGCAAAGTGTGACTGACTCAGTGACGTTTTTTTCCACATCTACAGTACTCGCACACTGAGAACAATGCCGAATTTCCTGCTGACAGTTTAGAAGATTAAATGATTCCATGCAGAAATCTTGCCTGTAATCTGTATTTTATGTCCCAAAATTATACATTAAAGGTTTCAGTTTAACAAACTTGTTATAATCAGACAACGATTATCAGACGAAATACAAAAAGCTGTTTTTGAACAATGGTTTTATTTAAGAAAGGGCAAAAAAAAAAAAAAAGAACAACCCAAGGCAATCTGGAAATATAAAACTATAATAACTCCCACCTGATCAAGTATGATTGATAACCAACATTTTCCTTTAATCTAAAGCTAAAAAGATGCCAGATTACTGCCAGACCCTGCAAATTATAAAAAATATTAAATAAAACATGTTAACATGTCTGTTAACTCCTCTTTCTGTCATTAAATATAACTATGATGTAAAAAAAATGTTGGGTAACCTTTTTTTATGATGATACTGAAATGATCATGGCTCTTAAACGACAAAACATGACGAGAAGTGTGTGAAATTACCATGTCTAGACAAATATGTTAATGATAATTCGTCGGACTAACAGAATCAATGGGATTTCTGCCTATTATGCATCTAATCTGGCAGTCAAAAGCCAAGAGATCACCAATGCTGCACCCATCCTGTGCTTATTTGGCCCCGCCCTCCACTACTGAGCGGCTGCTGCATGTTAAAAGACTGAAGCTTGGCGCTTGTACCAGATGGAAGGTTCTGTGGATGTGCTTTAATTAAAATCCATTAAAAAGAAAATACATGTAGTTTCCCAAACACTAAAACCAGGTTAAACTTTTTAGAGTTCTCATTGATTTAAAACTGATTTCAACTTTTGCACATGAAACGATGTCATTGTAACTAAAACTAATCAGCCTTTTCATCTAAAAGACTAAGACTTGAAAGGCTTCCAAAAGCTAAACAATTGTCATGATGTAAAAGACTAAGAGGTTAAACATCTTAACCCAGTCTTTGAAAGTTAAAAGATAGTTGAGAAACTATTTTATCCATCATTTTGATAAAAGATGTGAAGTCATTTAAGAAATAATCTAATAGCTGTCTCTAGTTATTCTGCTGTAGACATAGAGAGCACTTTTAATCATTCTGCTTCATTCAATCTTTATTGTACAGTTCTGTAGTATGTGTTTAATTCTATAGCTACCTTTGTGGTTTCTCTGCTTTTCTCTTGTTATAGTAGCTAGCTAAACCAAAATACTTCAAGAGCCCTTAAAAGATTCAACCAGTCAAGTGGAAACATTTGAATAAAATACAAACTGTTATATCAGACACAAAAGCACCATATTATTGCAATAAATAAATAACATCTCAACATTTAAACACAAAAATTTGAATGACAGACACAAATAAAAACTGTGATCTCAGAAAACAGAGTAGAAACGACGTGCGAACACAAAACCTGCTAAAAAGAAATACAGAAATGATGCCAACACAATAAATACATGCAAAGAAAAAAATATTGCAAGTAAAAACAAATGCAAGTTACATAACCAAAGTGCTCCGGAGCACTTAGTGTTGTGATCGTCAACATATATGGGGCTAGACCCTTAGCTAGCCTATTATTTGTTTATGCAGGACTTTCCCTGTGAAATCATGTACACCTTTGCTACAGTGCAGGTGAGTAGGAAGTCAGAATTATACCAAAAGTGCACATCTTTAATAAATAATCATAAAAAGCAGGCCAGGAGTGCAAAGAAGGAGGACGCACTAATGCTTGTGATATATCGGGGGCCTCAAGGTATTGAATCTGCTCGTGTAGAATGTTAAAATAGGCATGGAGAGTAGTTTACATGCACTTTTGTCAGAATTCTGATTTCACGGTTTCTGTTAACTTTTGATAGCAGCAAATACCATCAAGCTCTAGCAGTAATTATATTAAAGGGTAATTATACAAGTTTAGTCTCAAAATCAAACAAAATTGTGATTTAAAAACAGTTTTCACTCTGTTTTGATTTTAAAATGTGTTTGAAAAATTGAAGTGTGTGTGTGTGTGTGTGTGTGAAAAAACAAACCAAAAAAAAAAAAAATCTCAAATGTGTGAGAGGGGAATACTTTTTAAGGCACTGCACACTGCCAATGAAAATCAGTAAAAAGCTGAGCTTAATACAGCTCTTAATGAAAGAGCAACACTCACGTAGACACGGGTGGGGTCAAAGGGACACTCGTTGGTAACGCTGGAGTAGTCGATGGCGTCTGGGAAGCGGCAGTGAGTTAGGAGCATCCGCCCACCGTTAATGACTGCCTTCACAACTGACGCCAAGAGCCCAACAATCGTACCTCCTGCCACCAGTGATGAAACTAGACTAATGGAGAACAAGGACCAAGTCTGTGGAAGGAGAGGAGAGGCTCAGCTAAAGTGTCCAACATTGAAACTGTTGTTCAATAATGTAATTCTGCATAACGTGTAAAACACCTCCTACAATTATGAAGCAAAAAAAAAAAAACAAAAACAATTTTTATAAAGAAAAAAAATCAGGACTGACTGACTTGGCCGAAAACACACAACAAACAGGTTTTAATTGATAGAAACAATAAGCTAAGAAATGATGCAACAGTGTTGGTCAATAACAAACAATCCCCCCCAAAAAAAAAGCACATGAGGGTGTGTGGGTGTAACGTGGCAAAATGTTACACCCACACAGTTTAAAGGATACAGCGAACACGGCAATGTTTGGATGAATTACGGCGGCTTGTCGATGCTGACTCACTGCTGTGGCTTTTTCAACTGTGCCAACATCATTCATCATCTTTTGTTCTGCTGCTCAGTGTCATGTCATGGCTAATCAGCAAACTCACAAGACATACAGTATAATGAAGACAGCAGTTAGAACAGGAAGGCACTGGCTAGAGCTCCGCAAGATGAGTTTTAGTTATTTGTTTCTTCAATGCTTAGTGTTTTGTTTTAGTGCTTATAGCATTTGTTTTTCTTTAAAGCAGAACAAGACAGACATAACATATCTTTAAATGATTTGGAGACCTCAGGTTTTATTATCTTTGTCCACATTCTGTTGTGGTTTTATTGTATGCAACAAAAACAGGGTAAAGATATGCTATAGATGTGCTCCTCCTGTTTCTCCTTTCACAAAGGAGGAAGTGATGCTCCTCCTGCTGGGTTGTTGCCCTCCTCCATGTCTCCTGGTTGTACCTTCAGCCTCTGGATACTACGCTGACAGACACAACAGGCACAGCTCGGATTGATGTGCCATCCTGAATGAGCTGCACTACCTTAGCCACTTGTGTGGTTGTAAGGTCTTTCTCATGCTACTGTGGGTTTGAACACACCACCAACATTAAAAAGTCACCAAAACATCAGCCAGAAAGCATCAGTCTGTGGTCCCCACTTCATTTATTGAGTGTGTCTTACCAATGGCCAATAATTTCCACCTGTTTTCTATTCGATTTGTACAACAGCATGTGAAGCTCATTGTCAATCAGTGTTGCTTCCTAAGTGGACACTTTGTTTTCACAGAAGTTTGATTTAATTGAAGTTATACTGTGTTGTTTACGTGTTTACTTTATTTTTTTTATTATTAAAGCAACACTGTAATTTTAGCCACTAGGGGCTTTGGTAAAGTGTTGCTAAATTAAACTGTCTCCCTCTGTCACTTGAAACCTGATAGGAGACCAGTTTGGATCACAGATTTAAAAGGCTTGGATTTATTAATAAATTCAAGGCCACATTCACATTCATCAGAACTAAATCTATGTTTTATTGGCCAATAACAATGTTTAGCTTGGTTAGCTAAAACTACTGTGAGACGGTGCTCTGGGTCACAGGACTCACTCAGTAGTCTGACCCTCTCAAGTTACATAGTAGAGTTTTTGAGAAGGGCAGCCAAGTGCTGAATTTTGACCTGAAAAAATTATTAATTATCTTTTGAATTAAAAGATTAAAAAGTTACATTATTGTTGCAAATAAAAAAAAAACACGTTCTGTAAATGTAAATATGAAAAAATGTGAAATTGTGAGAATATGATCTTTAAAATCTGAAAAACAGAAATTTAAAAAAGTAAAATATTAAATAAAATGAACTGAGAGAACAGCAAAGTTACCCTAAAAAGACTTTTTTTGGATTAACAGGATTTTCAAAGTTCCATTTCTGGATTTTTAATTTTTTTTTCATTTCCATGTATACCTGTGTGCTGGCTTGTTTTTAAACTGTTTTCTACCTTATAAAGCACTTTGCGTTACTGTAAGCAGGAAAAGCACTTAATAAATAAAAATGTATTCGAGTTGATTTGTTAATGCAGGCATATTTACATTTCAAAGGTTTGAAGGATTTGATAAAAACTATGCAGAGTATTAAATGCCACATGCCTGCGTAATCTTTTCTCCAAAAAAAAAGAATACAAGTAAAAATGGCATTAAATGTTAAAAAGAAAAAAAAATTAAACTGACTCAGCAGTCAAATCACAACTTGATAAGAGCCAGAAAGCAGATAAGATGAACATATGTTCTAAACTGACAATCGTGTCAGAGGAGCTCTTTGATTTCGCTCTTCAGATGCCTAATGCCTACACGAGATAAGACGGTTAAAGGGCCAAACGGCTGCCAGTTAGCTTCTCCTCGCTCCTTTCATGAAGGCTCTCGCCAACAAAGCAAACAGGGAGTGGTTTATTCGCGCTGCTCCGTTCAGCTGGTTGGATCATCAGTCTTGTTTGAGTTACCTGACAGCTGACAGAGTAAACAAAAAGAAAAGCTGCACTGCTTAGACAGAGATAGAGAGAAAGAGGTCTGACAGCAGCAAGACTCTTTAAATTTATGTGTCAAACAAGAAGGAAAACTGTGGGAAAAGGCAGGGTTGTAAGATGCAAGCGCTGGAAGTTGAAAGTAAGAGTTTTCTTAGCATGTGGTAAATCAGTGCTGAATGCAAAAGAAATTCTTACCTGTTGGGTCAAACAAAAGCTGAAGTTATACTAACCAGGCGTTTGCTCTTCTTGTTTTTTGACAGGACGATAGCTAGAATCCCCACAGTGACACCCTGCAGGAAACACACTGATGAGATTACAGGAAGTTAGTTAAGACCACACCAATCATAGACCAAGGAGACAAGACCAAGACGTTATATGGTCTTGTCTTGTGTTCAACTTCTAAAAGTCGGGTCACTAGAAAATGACCCTTTATCTACCAAGACCAGCCGAGGATTTATCATGTTTAACACAATAACAACGGGTTTTTTCTGCCTCTTGTGCCAAGGTAGTTAGAATTTGAATCGTTCAGGAGGAACAAACTGCATGTTAATTCTTAAGACTGTGTTTTAAATATTGTCTTCTTTTTAAATTGCGTTTTACAGATAATATTCTCTTTACTTTGGGGGTGGGAGTTAGGAACGAAAACGCATTTCTATTGGTCTGCATGGAGCTTAGCAACATTTTTAATCGGTCAGGAACGAGCATTTGTATTGCGTTGGAAGTAGGGCCAGGCAATATGGTTTAAAAGTCTGATTTTTTTTTTTTTACCAAATCTGATTAATAAAAATGACATATTAAGGTTTTTAAAAAATGGATTTTATTTTATCCTCCTCTCTAGAAGATGACCTTTATTTAAAGGGCAACAAAAATAAATAAATAAAAATGCTGTAAAAGTATGTTTTCACTGTAAACAATGAAAATATAAACACTTTGCAGCTAGTGGTATCACACAATGAACTACTTTATTAGTTATGAGGAGGCATTTATGAGCAAACTGATAAACTGATTGGACTCTGAGGAGTGGATTATTGACAGAAGATCTTTATTTTCCAATCATTACGTTTTCATAAACAAAAAAAAAGGCTAATTAATAAAATAGATTGATTTTCGAGCCTAGCTTTAAATGAAGAGAATGTGATCTGTAAAATGGGATTTGAAATGAATGGCTTTTGTGAAACTTAATCTGAAAAAAAAGAAATATTGAAAATAAAATTTGGCGTTAGAAATTTGCAAAAAAATGATGTAACCTCTAGTCTAAATGACTCGCTGCTCCTTAGGGAAGAAAAATGTCAAAATACCAGGAGAAACATGTAAAGAGCCGGTGTGCACCTATAAAATCGGTTTCAATGTTTTGACGTGAATAAAAATGATTCCTTAATTATTAAAAAGACTAATTCAATTGACATTCCGATTTAATACAGGAATGCAGACAGATTTGTTCTAATCACTATACATTGAAAGATACGTATGAAAAATCCTTTTAAATATTAATCTTTAAGAGTTCTGAAAATTTTTTGGCTAACTTGTGTTTGAGTACTTTTGGCATCTATTTGTAAATGATCCATTTATGTAACCTGGCAAAGCCACGTTGATCGTGATCAGATCGTAGTTCGTTCTATTATCTGGGAATGCTCCGATGGATGTTAGCAGAACCTTTGGAGCCGATTGGATGAAAGACACACAGTGCCTGCTTTCACAGTTTGTTTTTTTTAATCCCTTATGCCAGGTTTACGCAACGTCAGTCCTCGAGTGCCACTGTCCTACAACTCTTGCATGCATTCCTGCTCCAACACCCTTGAAACTAAAGACCATGCCAGTAGTTTAGCAGAGGCCTGCCTATTAACCATTAATTTGTTTCAGGAGCGTTGAAGAAGGAATGCATGCAAAAGCTGCAGGTGGCTACACCTAACTTATGCTTTTACACTTTTGCTGTTCCTCTTTCAGAAAACAAAAATGGATAGAATGCATTTTGGTTCCATTATTGTTGCAAGGAAAGAACATGTTTAGTAAATAATTTGAAGAAAAAAAACAAAAAAGAAAATGTGGAAACCAGAAATGAAAAAATTCTTGAGACAGCACAGTTCCCTTACTGGGTGCGTCCAACATTAGCATCTTCAGACTAATAGCTTTTCTCTTTAAAGAGTTAAAAATTGTGAAGTCATCATTAAATAACGTAGTTTTAACAACAATGTCATGAATGTGTTTTGACAGCAGTAGAAATACGCTCTAAAACGATTAATATTCCAATGAAGCTGCCAGCTGAGTAGTAATATTAGATCCAAGGGTGGTTTTGCCTCTGTTGTTAATAATTGAGAGGAAACTCTCGCTTTCCCAGATTGCCTCGCTCCACCAGTAGGGTCAAGATGAGCAGCTCCACACCCGGAATGTGGAAGCTTACTGCTGTGTTAAAAAATGTTTTAGTATGTATTTTCCACCAATAAGTTGCATAAAACAGACAGGGTAAGCTTGCGTCAACATTCAAAGGGAGAACGCACCCAATATCACCACTCAGCTGTCAGTTCTGTTGAGGCTGGCCAATAGAAATATAGGCTCGAAAAATACAAACTGTAGAGCGAAGACAAGTTTTGAGAGAGAGAAGAAAGAAAATCAGAGAGAATGTTTTCACTCTGATTGCAAATTAAACTAGAAAATCAATCGCAGAGCTCAGACCTCCACCAAGCAGCCTCATGTTGTGACTTACACCTGCAGCTAAAACTCCCATATGATCTGGATCATGACCAAATTTTAATGAATTGTTCCTAAGCATGAGGAGCAACTTTGGTAACAATTTCCTTAAAATCCTTTCATAGTTTTATAAATAAGGCACAGCTTGTGTCTGCAGCCTCTAGTGTTTGTTCTGCTCTCACCTTCATTCATTCTGCTTTATTTTTTCATTTGCATGGAAGTAACAATATTTGAGAGCAAAAAGAGTTTTTTGAGGGAGTAAGGAAATTAAATATATGAGTGTTTTGTTCCTTTGAGTAAATCTGAGAAAAAAAGCAAAGTTACGCCCAAAACCTTTTTTTAAAAAAACTAAGAAGTTTCATTTTATTCAAATTTTCATTTACAAAATGTGTTCTTTGCTTAAAATAATAAAGGAACAAAAGTCACTTTTT
>JAUZNJ010016954.1:0-17426 GCA_034780135.1 Jordanella pulchra
GTCTGAGGCCACCTCCTCTGTTAAGGGATGGCTTTTCCAAGTTAATGAAAATGGCTTCTTTGACTCCTCTCTCAAACAATCTGTGTTCTTTAGCTAGAATATGGATGTTGTTGTCCTCAAAAGAGTGGCCCTTAGCCTCCAGGTGTAGGTGAACAGAGTCCTGTCCTGAGGAGTTGGCCCTCCTATGTTGAGCCATGCGCCTGTGCAGAGGTTGCTTGGTCTCTCCAATGTACAGGTCTGCGCACTCTTCACTACACTGAATAGCATAAGCCACATTGTCAGTCTTGTTTCTGGGTGTCTTATCCTTAGGGTGGACCAGTTTTTGTTTAAGGGTGTTACCGGGTTTGAAATGCACAGGGATCCGATGCTGGTTAAAGATCCTCCTTAGTTTTTCAGAGACTCCAGCAACTTTTTCTGAGATGAGAGGCAAAACTACACGTCCAGTTGCCTAAACTGAACTTTCCTAGCTTTCTGCAGCATTTAGTTGCGCAGGATTTTTTACATTAGCTTATGCATAACATGTATAGGTCGAGATTAGTTTTTAGTTTTTTCCTACCCTAACATAGTGTTGTAACTTAAAGAAATCAAAGAAAACTGTGAACTCATCAGAAAATGCATGAATTGATTGTTTAAACACAATTTGAATATCCATGTTTGAATACTTTTTTAAAAGCTATATATTATATAATTTCTTTCTTTAGAATGTAAAGACAGTGTATACTTAAAAAGGCTATTATAATGATCTATTTCATAAAACTCACTATATGTTCCCTTTAGCATCATATGAAGCCACAGAGTGTAACGAGCAGGAGAATTTGTGGACCCAGAATTCAAACCAGACAACTGGGAAAAGGTTTAACAGTTTATTTTAAGCAATAGTCAGGATCGGTAGCAAGAACCAGCAGCAGCGGCGAGTATCTCTGGGGGAAGATAAGTAGCGTTAATGTCCAACACGGGATCCCGGAATGTTTAGTTACCATGATTTTGAAGGTAACCAACCTCAAGGGGAAGCGGTGATAGTGGAGAGCCGGAGGTAAGAGCCTTTTCTCTGAATAAGTGTAGAGGGGGAAGCAGAGGTCAGAACCAGGTGGTCAGATATCAGAAGAGAATCCTGTCCTTAATCCAGAATCAGACTCATTATGGGAGCAGAGGTCAGCAACAGGAGATCAGATGTCAGAGAAGAATCCAGTCTGTAATCCAAAATCCGAGTAACTATGAGGCAGCGGTCAGAAACAGGTGAAAGGCAAGGTCTTGATGTGGAACAGGTCGTAACAGAAAGGCAGGCAGAAGATACGTTGGAAAACTCTCACCATACGGCTCAAAAATAATCTGGCATCAGTCTCTGATATGAAAGAGGTTTTTAAAGGCAGACGAACAGGTGTGGCTGATGAGAATAGAGCAGCGGAGGCAGGTGGAAATAATCTGATCATCAGACCAGAGCTGATGCACAGATTCATGACACAGAGGAACATTTCCATATTAGTAAAGTCAAACTAGCAAAGACTGTAGCTACAATGGTTAGCTTAACCATTTTAGTTGGGAACACATTACTCCTGTTTTAAAATTGCTGCCCTGTGAGTTTCATGATTGATTTTAAGGATCTATTAATGGTTTATAAATGTCTTAATGGTCTTGGGCCTTCTTATTTATCTAACCTACTTTTAAATGATGAGCCATGAGGTCCAGCCTCTTAGTTGTTGCCAAAGTCAGAACCAGAACATATGGGGAGACGTCGTTTCATCATTATGGTCCTCGTGTTTGGAACAGCTTGCCTAAGAACCTCAGGGCCGCAGAGACAGTTAATGTTTTTATAGAGAGGCTCAAACCCCACCTTTTTGCTTGGCTTTTACCTGGATTGTATCTATCTCACTATACATCCATCTACTTATTTATTTATCCATTCATCCTCTCCTGCTTCATCCGTCAGGGTCGCGGTTGGGCCGGTGCCTATCTCGGTGCCTATTGGCGTGAGGCGGAGTACACCCAGGACAGGATGCCAGTCTGTCCCAGGGCAACACATACAAAGACATACATATTGTGTGGCTACATACAACCATGCGCACACACACTCACACCTAAGGACAATTGAGATTCATGTTTTTGGACTGTGGGGGTACCCGGAAAGAACCCACACATGCAGTGGGAGAACATGCAAACTCCATGCAGAAAGACCCCAGGCCAGGACCAAACCCAGAACCTTCTTGCTGCAAGGCAACAGCGCTGACCACTGTGCCACCGTACAGCCCCTTTTATTTATTTATTTTTTTTATACTTACCTGCTTACTTTTACTTATATGTTTATTTTTACATTTGCCTGTTTCTTGTCATCTTGTTTTATTCCAGTATTTTACTTTGGTTAACTCTTTTATGTCTACTTTTAGTCTTGCTGTTTTTATTGTTTTTAAGGATACTTGATTTTATTTGTTTCTATTACATGTTTAGACATTTTTACACTTTTAACTCCAGTGTTTCCTCATGGGGGTCCTCCATGCCGGGGGCTCTGCCTACTCAACCTGCAGTGTTGCTCCCATGGTGATCATCCCTGTCTGGAGGGCCAGCGGTCCTGCACTACTGCCCTGTGGCTGTGGTGTGGACCCTGGCTTTCCATGATCTGGGTGGTGGCTGTGGTGGCGCCCTCTGTGGTCTGCGGCTGGCCTCTGGTGTGGACAGATCCCCAAGCTACCGCATCCTCACAAGTGTCAAGCCAGTTTAGTTTTTTTTGTTATTTTTATTTTTTTAGTTGAGAGACAAAGGGGTTAGAGTTCATGTTGCAAAGGGGTTGGGGGTGGGGGGTGGGGAAGGGAAGTCTTTGTGTATGTGTGTGACTGTGAAGTGCGTGTGCTTGTTCTCCTTTGAACTATGTATATCCTTTGTGTGATGACTTGTCTGCCAAGGAGGTTATGTTTTCATCGCTGTTTGTTTGTCTGTTTTCAAAATAACTTGAAAAGTGTCAGGAGGATTTTGCTCAAATTTTCACAGAGATTATAACCATTGACAAGTGATTCAATTTTGGTGATGATCTGGAATCCCAGAGTTTCCGAATTAAGTTTGATTTGTTTTTATTTAAACACAGAAAGGAGTCTTACTTGCTTAGTGTCTCTTTGCTTACAGCCATCTATTCCTATTTGATACAATTCCATTAAAAAATATTACTAAGATAATATTACTAAGATAAAATATACTAATATGGGGCTCCCCAAAAATCGTAGTGTGTTATCAGCCATAACTGCCTGAGTAATCAACAAAAAACAACTGTCAATTTATTAAAGTCTAGAGTTTTGGTCTTGTCAGCCACCTAATCTGAACAGGCCTGGAATGGACAAAACCTCAGAGAGAAATACCTAGAAAAAATCCTTAACTAAAATCAGCCAAAGTAAAAGCTTGTCAAAGTATCACAAAGGAGGAGCCATAATTAATTAGTGATGTCTAGGCTTCAGGCTGGACATCACTAATCTGCATATAATTCTAAACAAAGCATTGAAAAATAAATATATAATTTTTGCTTATGAAAGTGTGTATAATTACATTTATTTTGCAGATAAACAGGCCTTACGTATTAGATTTATAATTTGTCAACCGTCACTCTGTTTTGGTTGTGAATAACAACAGCCCAAATTGGATTAAAGCAGACATTCATTATGGGAGACTAATATGAATAGAGTGTTTTGGCAAACAGACCAACACAAATTGTGTCGGTCAATTCTAATTCAGAACATCTTTTGACTGAAAGTGCATCTAGTCTGACTTAACTCGCATTGATTATTATCATTATTTGTTTAACCATGTTTTTGTCTGCTTGCTCTCCGAGTTGAACTCTGCTCGTACTATTGCAGGTCAAACGTTTTATGGATCCTCCTCAGAGTTTCTGCACTGCAGGTCTATGTTTAAGTGTGCAGTTTAATTCTTTTCTCAACCACAATTTTCTTCAGTGCAATCAGCTTATGGAATGGCAGAAAATCCACACAGTTCTACATTTTCAAAAATCAAAAATTTCTGAATGCAAATTAAAAGAAGACTTTGTTGATCCCAAGGATAACTTAAAAGTTGTTGTAACTTTTATTGGTATTTCTTCAATGTGTTGATAGCTGTAGGCATGGAAGGATCTCCTGTAACGGTCTCCCTCTCAGCAGCTCTGGAGATCCTTCTGAGTGAAAACACTTTGTTGTATGACAATCTGATCTAGATGATTATCCATAATGTTCCTAGCATAAAAATATTCAGCATTTTGCTGCAATCCTCTAAAGGAGTACAAACTACATTGTCCCTTCTTGTATACGGCTCCACAGTTGTATATTCAGTCCGGTTTGTTGTCCAGGTGACTCCTCCACTGCTTCCATTTCTCTCCTATCATGGCAATAATGTTTGCATTCAAGCACCAACTCCCACAGCATAAGGCTATCCATACTGTGCTTCTGTGTGCGTTTTTTATTTCTTATCACAGAGTTTTTTTTTGACAGCTACAAATGAAAAAAGACCCTAGTTTGTATCTGAAGGTTTTGCTAACTTTTGTCTCATACATATTCTTTTCATTTCCACTATTATCCTGTTTTCCATTACGCAGAATATATATCACACATTCAAGTCACAGCTTCAAGCACAATATCAACCAGAGACTACGCAAATCTTTGTTTAGCTGTTTGCAAAAAAAAAAAATTGATCCTTGGCTTCCTTACAGCAGCGCCACACTGTGACTGTGAAAATCTTTAATATTAGCAAATACTGAGATGGAAACTGTAAAGATTTTAGCTTTTTTCTCCCAAAATATTATTGTGTCCTTTCTAACTGAAGGACATTTTCTCCAATTTTGCTGATATCTTTTTACATTTTTTATTGTGTTTTTTTTTCTCCTTCCATTCTAGGGCTTCTCCCCTCAGAGGTTGCAGCAGCAGATCACCTGCCACCATCTCACCCTGCCAGTGTTTAATAGCAATGTGCCTTAAGAGGAAATGTTTTGTGAATATATATAAATAAATTAACTTAAATTGAATTGATTTTATTTTCTTTGCCAAGAACTTTAATAAACTGATTTTAAAACAGCACGACGATTATCCATCGATCCCCTGATACTGTAATAAAACATCAGTAGATCTAACAGAAGATCTAAGACAGTCGTATACAATATCTCAAACTGTTATGGTAATAGATGTCCAGCAATGTCAGTGGTGCATTTATGATAATAATTCATAAGAATGATATGGGTTATATATCAGCTGTTGTAGCTCAAACGTAAATAATCAGGAAATTCGAAATTAACAGGCTAAACATGCAAACATTGCATAGTTTGATGTGTGAGAAAACGGGAAAAACCCTCGTTGAATATTTATATCCTGGTTATTTCTTGGACATTTTGGCAGAGATATTTGATCTTTGCCATGAGCAAAACATACAAATTAATCTGGTGGCATGCACACATGAAAGCCTGGTGTAAAACGACCGCAGGGCAGGGAGCATAATCGTAGATAATAGGCGTCTTGTTTGGGGTTTAATTTCTTAGAAACGCGTTTCAAAGTATCACTTAATTCCAACATTTATTTATTAGTCTTTAAATTAAAAATCACCCATTGTCCTTTCTGGTCGTTAAATAACACATCAAGGCTGTTTTTTTTACGCTGCTGACTTTTATCAAAGCGCATCCGAGTTACTCCGACTCTCAGTTTAGGAGGAGTTTGCGACTCCTGTTGCTCTGCGAGACTTTTACTAAAAACGCCTTGCCCACGAAGAGATCCGGCCGAACTGCACTTCAACAGTTCCAGGGGACCCGCTGGTGATTTTCTGTCGTGCAAAGTCCAGTCTCGTGGCCAAGTGAACTCTTTCTGGGAAATGAGCCAAACCGGTCGACAGTTATCTTACAGCTCAGTTTGGCCCCGGGTTAAGAAAATAAAGGCAAGCGACGCGGTTAGCGCTCTCAGCATGGCGCAAAAAACTGAAGAAACTCCCGTCGGTTTCCCAAAAAGCTTCATAGGATGCGGTAGGTTTGAGGAATCCGAGAATAATGCCAGGAGCTGCGGCTCTGTGTGCGTTAATCCGCCCGCGCGCGACATGGAGACGCGCTGCTGTCAGACAGCTGCTGCTTCTCAGGAAGAGTTGTTGAACGCTGACAGCCGCTCCTTTTCTGCGTGCGCCACAATCTCAGAGACAGCCAGAGAGCTGTGCAGAGCAGTGTCCGTGTCTTTGGGTCTCGCCATGGAGTCCAGTGACATGAGCGACGTGGACGCCGCTCTCCCCCCATGTGCGGCAAATGACCAAATCAGTGGAGAGTATTTCTTCGGGGTGGACGCCGCGGCTTTAAACTGCCCCAAAGTCCAGACCCAGATGACTTACAGGTGCCCCGATCGGGATGAGCGATCGGTGCACGGCCAGAAGTCAGCCGCAAAGATGTTTAAAAGTTCAGAGACGCCTGCGCATTTTCATCACCTCACCAACCGGACGTCTGTGAACGTGCAAAACTTCACACCGTGCGAGGCTGATGTTACGGATCACCTAAACGCAACCCGCACCGTTTCCTGCCCTTACGCCCCAAACCACTCAGCGCAGTTCAGTCACACGGCCGCGGCGACCACCGATCGGCACGGCAGAGCCGTTTACAACCCCCAGGACGGAGTGCAAGATTTCGGGGATGCTCCGGAGAGCGAGTCCGACGGATATCACCCAGAACAGTACAGCGTTAAGATCAAGTCAGAGGGGAGCGAAGGTTGGGGGTCGTTTTGGAGCGGCGGGTACACTTTTAACAAGAGGTACAACACGCAGTTCTGGGGATCCAGGCAATGCATGAACACACACGAGTCAGGACCGAACGCGGCGTTCATATGCAGTCCGTACGAGGGGAGCATGGTGCGTCCGGAGCAGTGGTACCCCGGCGGTATGCTGAAGACCCCCTATCCCAACTGCGGTGAGATGAAGAGTCAGGTCGGCGAATGGCTGGATGTAGTCTACAACGACAGCAGGTATGATATTTATTAGTACTATTATTGTTATTATTATTAATACTATTATTATTATTATTATACAATGTGGTATAATTAAAATGCTGGCTCTATTTAATTGAAAGATTTTTTCACACTCCCAGTCATATAGATATGTTAAAAAGAATAAAACGAACCAGATTTTTGAACTTGTTGACTTTAGGTAATCCATCAAATCACCAAAAAAAAAAAAAACTATCCTATTTAAGACTACGCAATTTGAGCAGCTGTTTTAAATTGTTAGGATGTAGGACTAAGTGAAATGACAGCTTTGACAAACTGTCTAAATTATATGCTTAAAAAAAGAACAAAAACATGATCCAGAGCTTTTGAGCTCACCGAAATAGAAAAAAATACTATACTATTCATCATGTCAAAATAATTTGAGCACCTTTGGTGGTCTGTCTTATTGTGAACAGTCTATAGGATAATTAAAATAATTGCTTTGGTAAAAGATAAAACTTGGATTTAAATCAGAGTCATCAAGTCAAATGGGAGGGAAAAACAGCCAGTTGATTTATTCCTCATCTTAGGGGATCCCAAGCTTAAACATTTGGATGCTATCTATCATATGTCTCTTTTAAAACCATGTAGCCTAACCAAGTGACTGACATTAAATGGCCACAAAAGAAAAAAACCTTAGAAAGCATCAAACCTATAATGAGACAAAAACATGTGTTTCATCTTAACTTGCATCCTGTTTATTCCTTGCAGACAGCTGTTTTTAGTGTTGTAGTTACATTCCTACTACACGTGTGTCTTCCCATTAGAAAACCAAACCATTTACAATTTTCAGAAAGGTTTTTACAGCTTTAAGCCTGCTCACCCAAATGAATTAGAAAACAATGACCAAACAGATGCTCAAGCACAAAATATCAAGTACATATTTGAGTCACATAAATATGTCCTTGCATAAAGATTTATTAACATCATAAAAGTCTGTCAGCATAAGATGAATTCTTTTTGCAAAGGAAAAAAAAAGGTTTTATTGCCTACGCGGTCTGTTTTACCATTTTCAGATCAAACAAAAGGATGACGGTGAAATCTCGTAACTCTGTTGCTCAGGTGAAAACCATTATTATACTGCAATCTGATCCTTTAACAGCCCACTCAAACAATATATGCTAAGGTGGGAGAACACCTTCAAAGCACTATAATCAGCAGAAAAGTATTGCATGGTATTAAGAAGCTATGTTCTTTTAAATATCAAAAGCCTTTAAACCAACCGAAGATAACTAAACAGTAAAAGGTTAAAGGTTTTAGATGGATTCTGATGATCTAATTTAAACGTCACAAAACTGGCCTGAATGTTTAGGATTATTAATGACGGATGGGCTATGAATGCAATAAGCTTCAAATATTCAGCGAAGTTTGGAGTTTTTTTTCTTCTCTTTTTTTCTTTTAGGGTAATATTTCTATTTACCTATTGAGATGATTTGAGGGGAAAAAAAAACAATAATTAAAATTCTTTTTGTTTGGTTTTAAATGCTCTCAAAGTTTTGACTTAAAGTTGCATCCCCAGTGTCCTCCTATGATCTAGTCTGGTTTATAACGGAGAATGAACCAGATGTGGGTATGGTGACTGAGTCTAGAGTCATATATTACACAGCTGAGGGCTTTTCTCCAACCGTCCGAGTTCACTAAAGGTAATGACTCAGAGTGTGAACTCTGAGACTCCAGTTTTTCTTAGAAACCGTGCATGAACGTTGATCATGTTTTTCTGATTTGCCTTTTATTTGAATGTTTTGACTGCAGAGGGCGACAAGAAACATGCAATTGATCTCCTGTCTCATTGTGCTGTTTTTTTTTTTTTTTTCGTTTTGTTTTTTAGCCTTATTTTTTTTAGCATTGTCCTGTTTAGACTAGGAGGTCATCTGAGCTCACCAGACGTTGCTGTGGTTTAGCGGTCTGATCCAAAAATCTGTTTACTGCAATACTGCTATTTCATGTGGTTAAACATTTAAATCAACACCAAAATTTTCAGCAGACACACTTAGCCATTCATTAACAAGTGCAGTAATGATCTGCTATTCATTTGTATAAAAGCCGCTCTCATCTGCATCTTTTCTTGAGACAAATTGCTAAAATTCCCACATCAAATCCTATACTATAAGGTAACATTTTCTTTTTTATAGAAAATCCTATCTGCAGTATGATAAGTTGAATTACACAGCACTGTTTGTTGCTGGAGAAACAATTTACTGCTGAAGGAGAAACATGTTTGACAAATTTGGTAAAAAATTTAAATTTTTAATCCAGTTTATGGAATCAAAGGAACAATTAAGACAGAAGTGAGACTTAATAGAGTGTTTGAGTGTTAGACTTGTAAGCCACAAAAAAGCAAAAGTGAATTTAAAGACATGTCTGCTGGTACAAGGATCTGTTCATGTTCCTACATTTCAGGTATTTCCACTGAGTGGGAACAGATGCTTTCGAAGTTGTAATAAAAAGAAGAGTAAGAGCCGGACACCTGGAAATGAGTGTGTAAATGTTTTACAAGTAGCTGGGATGTTTGCGTCTCATGTAGCTGCACTGACCAGTGCTGCAAATGCTTCTACTGTCATAGGAAATACTAAAGATTGGAGGGTAATATACTGGCAGAAAAAAAATAACAATGGAACTTACTTTGTCTTAACTTTTTTACTCATTGAATGCATGTTTCTAAAGGATTTGTTTAAATCTGCATTCAGTTTTTACTTTTCATTTTCAAGTTGCACCTTAAAATTCCTGAATTTCAAGTTAGGTGTAGTAACTGTTTCCCTAACCCCAGCCTCCATGCTGCCTCCAACCAAAAGCTGCAATAATAGGCTGTTTATTAACACTTCTATCACAATAACACTCTTTCATACTTATTATTGTACTGCATCTGTGAATGAGCATGTTTAAATGAATAGCATGCTAAGTAATGAACAACTATGATATCGTATTACGAACAGTGTATAGCTTATATGAAGCACAAATATTAGAAAATGTATTGAGGGTGATATTGTTTTTTTATTAATTACATACAATGTCAGGGAAAGTTTTTTTAATTTTCATTGTAATCCATTCTACTTCTCATTGTCAGAAATCTATAGGGTTGTCTGGAGGCAGGAATGAGGAACTTAAGATGCATTCATGGTCTGGTCCAACAATCTGTTTGTTTGTTTATTTTCTTTGTTTGTGTCCTATAGGCTGCTCCTATTTTCAGGGGTCACAATAGCTGGTAAATATGTTTCACTCAGACTTGGCAAAGTTTTTAGTCAAGGTCTCCTTCCCAACTCAACTGGGATTATGACCCCAGATACCCCACATGCCAGAAAAAGACTTAAACCATTTCTGCGCTGGGACTTATTTGGTGCAGTGATTGGTAAAAGGGAGAAAATGTACCCTTTCTACAAGGCCAGACAAACTGTCCTCGGGTAGTATGGATTTAAAGCGTTGATGGTCAAAGCAAAACAACAATAAAAAAGCATGAAGAAGAAAGTCCATCTCATTGGGTTTCCGTTGTTACTTTGGTCTTTAAATCTGCAGTTGTATTTTGTTTTTACTTATCTTACTTCCAATCAAAAAGGCTGCTCTTACATCAAATCCTCCCTTTCTGTTTTTGGTGCATTGGTACAGGTATGTATTCACACTAGAGGTAAACCGTTCCAGAGTCCAGGCTCTGACAGTCGTGAAAAAATGTTTCAAAGGTTTGGTGTGGAATTACAGAACAACAGAGGTCAGAAATCATCAAATTCAGGACGAATCTGCAAATTCTCTTTGTCTGATGTTGTCTGGAGTGAACGTTATTTGTCAGCATTGTTATGAGGTACTTAAATCTAACCCTGAAAAGACAAGCAAGGGACCTGAGTAAGCAGGTTTAACTCATACTGGGAGGACAGTTCAGCGTTAGCAGAAAGAAGAAGACAAAGATACAGAGTATGCATTGGAGGCATCCAGACTTAGTGCAGAAACAAGTGTGAGGACATATGTTTGCAAAGAAACAATATCCTACCTAAGGATATAGGTGCTCACAAAAACATAAGACATAATATTTTTAGAAGAAATAAATAAAAAGTTAAAAATAGACCACTCGGATTAATAGGGAAAAAAAACATAATATGTACTAGAAAAGAAGAAGCAGCTGATTTAGAGAATTTGAAAGGAACATGGCGATAACAGCAGTGACATAGAAAACATTTATGGAGTAGATGAAAACTAAAAAAAGCGATACAAATTCAATTTTTTTAAGGGAAAGAGGGTTGTGGTTTAGAAAAGATTTCTCTTAAATATGTAATTTCAGCCAGGAGCTGCACAAAATCATCTTGATGCCTTTGAAAGGTTCTCACGCGACCCTTTTCACATACCTGCATAAGAATGCAAATACTATAGAAACTTTTTGATTAAAAAATATGCTCCTGATCCATACAAAACAACACATAGTTCTTCACAAATCCCACTATTGTTCCATCTTTTAAACACCTAAAGAAGGAGTCACTATCCCTTATCCTTGGCTCACTGTTGCTCATTTAAACCTGTTCTTATTCAAATATTTTTCCCTTTTGCATTGTCTCTTAATCATCCCTGCATGCTTGTCAATCTATAAACTTCAAGGACATTAAATCTGAAATGCTCCATTTTTAAAGTCGGTATCAAAAGATTCAGAAAGTGGATGGTTTTCTTCTATTGAAAAAAAAAAACATTAAGATGATTCCTGAGGTTGTTAAAGAATTGTTTGTTTGTTTTTTACATGAAAGAGTTGGAAGCATGACTGCTTAGCCACGACAGCTTCCTGTTTTTAACAAAACACCCCGTGGTTGCTGTCATTCTTGATCGTCTAATTGCAGGGTCCCTAAACTTCTATCTTGGAGCTTGGATTTTATGCATAGAGTAAAAAAATGGGATTTATTTACATCAAAATCTCCCTTTCTACATAATAAGAGGAAGTTTTATCAGTCCTATTAGTTGTTGGATGAGAAGTTCAAGTCTCGTCATTTTCTGGGAATCAGGGCGCATCTTTGTCACCTTTACACTGAACCTTTGTATCCATCTGGCACGTTATGTCTGAGTTTCCTCTGTTATCGCTTCCTTCAAGGCTGCCGCCGGCCCAGCTTAACCAACATCTCATCCCAGGGCCACACTGTGGACCCTGTGGGCACTCAAGCCTTCTTTAGATCGTGCCCACCTCAAACACAGAGAGGCATCCATATAAATTGCACCTTGTTTGTGGTTAGACATTGGGAATTATATTAGGTGTTTTGTGGTCCTCAACTTTAAGCTTAATTTATCCACAGTGGGTGATAGTTTCACAAGGAGAGAAGGAGTCAGACATGGAGCTTAAAATCAGGAAAATAGGAGGGATTCAAGTAATAGTGTTTATTTAGAAAGGCTATGTGGAAAAATACTGTAAAGAAGTTAAATTGTGTATCTACTTATTGGGAGATCGCAGCCCAAAGTTCACCATAGCTTTGTCTTTTTTATGTTTGAAGGTTTGAGGCTGGCAGAGAGCACATGTTCCCCATGGAGTTCTTCTTCCCACCTCAGAGAACGTGTCTGATTTGCTCCGATGAGGCATCTGGCTGTCATTACGGCGCGCTCACGTGTGGCAGCTGCAAGGTTTTCTTTAAAAGAGCTGCAGAAGGTAAAGAGTTGAAGTTCTTTCTTGGATTCAAAAATTGCCGAGGCTCTAAAACACTCCACACGGTATCGGGTCGCAAATGGAAACCTGCTTGAGATTTTTTCCTTTTTTTATTGTCGACATCGGTAGCTTTCTTCCATTTCTGTTGGAGCATGTTTCAGTTTTTAAGCTAACCCATGGTTTCTCTGTGTAATCACACAGGTAAGCAGAAATACCTTTGTGCAAGCAAAAACGACTGTACCATTGACAAGCTAAGAAGGAAGAACTGCCCCTCTTGTCGACTGAAGAAGTGCTTTGAAGCTGGGATGACTCTTGGAGGTAGGACAGATAAGATTTTATGTCTTTCCTTTTGAAAGTTTTAACCAGTATATGTGAGAAAATCACATTTTTGAGCAAATATAACCTGAATTGTGTCCTATGAAAACATGAACTTCTATTTTATTGTGCTTCCATGTGACTGTTTAACTAACATTAAATCAGACTGTTTCCTGTTTTTGATCATTTTAAATGATGCCAGACTAAATGCAGAGAAATTAGAGAGGCTCTGATTTTTTTGTTAGCTTTCAAAAGTTCATGTATTTGTTAAAATTTTCTTTTAAAATGGTAAAACTTTTTTGGTGTCCCGCCTAAAGAATCATAGGATTGTTTTTTTTTAGAGAAAAAGCTGTATAATTGAGTTGGTTTGTTGGCACATGTTTTTCACACACTGCCTCTCTTTATCTTCTTTTGTCATAAAATTGGTGTTTAGCTCAAGGTCCTGTTCCATTTGGAAAACCCATTTTTTGCAAGGTTTTAACCATCTGACTAGGAATGGGAATGTTTGAATTTGAAGGATTGTTGTTCATAGCGGTTCTTGATTTTAATGGATTAAATGAACATTTGACCTTTTATCAACGTTGAAACCAGTATACAAATATCAAACCTATTAACTTAAGTATACCATGTTGACGCCATGCTTAAACAGTGGTTAGTACTATTGCCTCACAGCAAGAAGGTCATGGGTTTGAGTCCTGCTCTTGGCAGGGAGTTTTCTGTGAGGAGTTTACATGTTCTCCCCATGTTTGCGTAGGTTTTCTCTGGGCACTGGGGTTTTCCCTACCAGAAAAAACATGCTGCTCAGGTCAGCCATTAGTGGCGGAGCAGTTAGTCGCAGCGACTCAAACTAACCCTCCATTTGATTGTGAAATTTTGTTGTATGTATAATAACAAATAAAGTACCCTATGGATTTGTTTTAAACAAGGGTACGCTTTCAGAATGGAGCCTTTTTTCTGGCAACCTCAAGAAAACATAGGTCCAGTATTTGAGTACTGAGAGCTCCTGCTAATGGTTAGCTCCTTGGTGTTACTATAGGATTATTTACTAGTTATTAGATAAATAAAAGAGAGAAACTATCTTGACTTTTAGTCATAAATGTCAGTGACATCTGCTCTTGCAGTATTATTGAAGTACTTTCATTACTTTAGCTCAACAGACACGAGAATCCCTCTTTTTCTGGCAATTTTGGCACATTTGAAATGAATGAAATTAAAAAAAAGTGCCAAACTCTGCATAACCTTCATAGCTATTTGACAGCCAACTACTTCCACATACTTGAAGCTAGAAGCTTTTACACCCTTTGGCTATTACTGCATAAGTCCGCTCTTTTATAATGTTTTTATTTTTCAGTTTTACTGACCACTCATTGTCGGTAAAAAATGAAAATACATAATGTTATATCATGTCAGACTGTAGAAAACACTCCTTCAACACCAGAAGAACAGGTTATTTGAGGAGAGTTGCATTTTGTTGCTAGCAAATTGTAACAGTGTTTAAGTCATTACAGCCACATACTCCCTCAATCTGAATACAGCAAACTGTTGCTCCTATAGCTCCTCCTCCTTCTCCTTTCTTGAGGTCAAAGGTAAGAAGACTATCATGGGTAGGAAAGGAGCTGATTACTGCTGTACCTAATTCAGACAACTTTTAGCCTTTGGGTGACAGATGGATGATGGCTGTCAATTTGGGACTACAGCTCTCCAGGAAAGAACTACAAAAAACAAAAGGTACAAAAATGTAGCGAATGGCTGAAGGTTGTTCTAAATTCCAAAACATATGAAGGCAAGGAGATTAGCATGTACCATACGGAGCACATGGGAAGAGATACTTTTGTTAAACTCTGTGAGTTGGGCTGTGTCTATAGGGTTGTGGGAGTCCATATAGCTCATAAGCATCAGATAAAAATATTAGGTGTCCCAATGGTAAATGATCTATCGATAGGAAGCATCCTGCTTCCTTTTCCTACCTCCTTCCTTGCTGCAGACAACATTCGGATGGCACTTTTTTAATGGCAACCACTGACAGACATTGGCATTGCCTTAAGAGTCATTACCAATTGGTACTCATATAGACCCTTTATCTATGATTACATCCACACTTTCTCTGCGTTGTTCTTCATTGGTGTTCCTGGACCACTTATTTCACTCAGTAGATTGGGAGTAGAAACTAAGAATCTAAATCATGTGTTTAATTATATTAGCTGTTCAACTTGTACTGAGCCAACTGATTATTTCTTTTATTAAAGTTGAGCCCCACACGTTTGTGTCATAACTTCTGTCAGATTCCTCCTCATTGGTGTTCACTGGTTTCTTCTTGGGTCATTGAATCAGATCAACTCAGTGTAGAAACTTAGAATAAAAAAAATAAATTAAAAAATCCCGCTCCCAGTTAATTTTTGAGACTCAGTACCCAACCTCACTCCTGGATCATGTCTTGAAATATTGCTTTAAGTATTTTCACATGGTTAACTTCCTCATGATGTTTTCCATTTCGTAATAACCACGCAACCAAGTTTCAACAAAAAATCCACCAAGAATAATGCTGTCCCTTCTGTACTTCACAGCTTGGATGGTGAGCCTAAGCCCCCCTTATCTTAACCATATGACTGGCTGTTATGTACGGGCATTTCAATTTTAGCTTCATCATAACACTGAGCATGCGTCTAAAGCTTATAGATTATTTTCCTACTGGTATTTTCATACTGTATTCTGTCTTTTTGTGTTCTAAAAGGAGTCAACACTTCCTCTTTTTATTCTATTTTAGCACAGGATTCATTTTACTGCTCCCTCACCTGCTTCAGTCAGCATCTCCACTAGTTATTTTGCTTTTGTTTTTTGTTTAATACACACATTTCACACCAAATTATGCTGATATACAACTAGTCTTGCTCTCAACAGGATGACAGCTGGACATTCCTGGGGGTTTTATTTCAAAAGAAAGCATTTTTGTTGCCTTCAATCAACAAATATGCTTCTAATTAACAGTAATTATGTGAATTAGTAACCTAAATGCATCCAAACCTCTAAAGTTAAAAAGAAGAAAAACATTTCCCTTCTTATTTTTGCATTTAGCAAACAGAAATATTTGTGTTAGTCAGTAAAAATAGCTGTTTCTGCCGTTTCTAATGCGTATAAGAGGGTAACAAACATGAATAGGACAGTAAATATACCTAAGAATGGCAGGTACATCTCAGCATAAGCAATAATGCATATGCCTATCTCTTTATGAACCCCCCCTTCATGTTAAAAATCTACTGACGTTTTACAAGCTTACCCACTGTCACCATATTATGAATATAAATGTCTAATAACTACTATAAAGACCTAAAGGATGCTGCACAGCAGTTCCTAAATGAACAAAGACCACTACAGAGAAAGCGAAGTCCTAAAAGTGAAACTATTAGGTGGTTTTCCAAGACCAAGTACTTTATTCTCTGCACTGCACATCTCTGCCGGTTCTCTTCAATTGCAGCATCATCACAATAGGGGATGTTACTGATAATCAAGCCCCTGGCTGAGCTGCCATGCAATTTAGACCTCTTCCATTCACTTCTCCTTACTGTCACCCAGACCTGTTCGTCAAATTAGTCTGTAAAGATTGACATGTAGTGGACTAATTTTGGTCTTGTGTTCAATTTTCACTCTCTGTCATTTTCTCATTCAACTAACGGTGAAAATTGTGCCGGAGGCACAAAACTGACACGAGACATGTGAATTAAAGCGGCAGACATGCTGGTAATTTCCCCACCAGTCACTGACAAACCCTGTGGAGGGAAAATGTGATCTAATGCTGTGATTGTAGTAAAAAGGCGGCCCTTTTCCAGTTTTGGCTTGAAAGATCCTATCACTAATGTTCTCATCATGAGTGTATAATTGACTCCCAGCATTTCACCGGGAAATTTGAGGATATGAAATGGGGAAGTGGCAGCTTTAAATGCTTTGTGTGAAAAAGACTTCTTATTTAATAACATGTAAGGTTAATAACTTAAAATAAGACCCATGATCTATTGTTGCTCTCATTTCAATGAATTATACACTAGATAAAAATGTGATCCTATCAGTGACAGATCTGGTCTCTGTCCAAGGTCTGAGGATGAGCAGAAAAACCTTTTATCATCATTGTCATCGGTTTTAGACCGAGGCAGCGATTTTAAGAGAGAATTTCGAATTATCATTTAAAGCTATTGTTTGGAGAACTTTTATCACATCTGCTGAGCAATATGAAGGGTTTATTCAAGATGTGTATATCTGTTTTTTTACAGTATCTACAGGATTTATTATTAAAGACATATAAATGTATAGATAGACATAGATATTTATAAAAGTAAATACTGTAAAAAAAAACATGCATGTGTTTTTATCGATATATACATCCTTTTACTTATTATATGATGTGTTTAAAGCTTTTTTTCTTATTTTACCTTGAATTAATAAATAAATAGACACAGACAGACAGACAGACAGACAGACAGACAGACAGACAGACAGACAGACAGACGGAGAGATCGATAGATAGATAGATAGATAGATAGATAGATAGATAGATA